>JAIPRN010001059.1:0-55530 GCA_025469175.1 Geopemphigus sp. TES_GeoC_2020
CGCGACACGGCGAATACGGTCCCACGTTGGATATCCGTTAGTACGGAACATACACGCGAACGTATATTATTAACCGTCGCGGAACGTTAATAATTATTACGCGAGACATTTTTATATGTTTATTTATTGCAATTTATATTGCTTGCCGTGAGATTGTTGTCTTCTAGTGAACTATTTCTGGGAATAAAAATAAATAATACTCAAAAATGTAGCTGCCATAGCAAATATATATATATATATATATATAATAGAAATTCGTACTATATATGCGTGTAATAGGCGACAATATATACTTTGGTATTCGACGGCTAACGATAAATTATAACACGTACATATACTTTTTTCGTCAGTTCAATATTCTGTTTTACGCCAAGAAAAAAACTAACGAATCAATAACCATCGCTCGTTGTTATTGTTTATAATTACGTCAACGTTGAAAATAAACCCGTGACGACCACACGACTAGTTGTAATGTATTATCATAATTACACAAACGGCCACAAACGCGCGAAAAATTGTTTGAAAAACAATTTTCGCGTTTACGATTTGAATTAACACATAGTACGTATATTCGATATACAATTATTCGAATTCAAATAGATTTCGAAAACGAATTTTATCTAACGGAATATATATCAAATGCGTAGTACAATGCGTACAATGAAAACAATCGAAATTTTTTCGTAAACGTAGAACTTATGACTTCATTAAATGTAATAACATTGAAGACAACGAACGTGACATTTACGTTACAATTTACGCTCGTCCAATTATAGGCACTTAGTTTTTAGCGTATGCGAATTATTTCGAAATGTACTAGAGTACATTAGTTTGTATTATAACGTTTCGCTAAGATTCAAAGGTTTTTAAAGCGCTAAATGTTCCAAGGTACATTAATAAACAATAAATATACTATTTTTTATACACGTAGTATGATCGAAACAAATTACTACGTTGTCTATTGATATTTCCTATAAGAAAAACGAATTACTCGGCTCTAATAAAAATCAAACGTTTATTGTAAACGTCAAACGAAGGAAAACAGCTACGGTTGTAATATAGATACGGGTAAAAAAGCAAACAGCCGTCCGGATAATACGAGCGTAAATAACTGCCCGATATAAACGCGAGAAAATATTAGAGCGCGCGGTAATTCCGTATTATTTTTAGCAAAGACGGACGAGACGTTTAATAATGATTTTGCGTTAAGAGAGGAAAAAATAACTTCGATTCCGGCAATGTCCGTTTAAAAAAAAAGTTATTTTACCGAGAACGACGGCTAAATCTTTTCGACAAACAGTATATATATATATTCTTTTTTCCCCGTTTAATTATGTAGACGTCATTTTATAGGGAAACTTAAATTAAACGAGATTTAATATTTTGAAAGATTAATCGATAAGCATTACGTAATATGTCACTCAAAAAGTGTAACCATATTCGCGAAACGCGTATAATGACGGATGCGTGGGAATCGACGAAACTCGAATACGATTTTAGAGCCAATGGAAATATGATTTTTAATTATCGATCGAATCGCTCGATTTTGAATAATATACGTTGTGGAGAAACGACGGCGTACCCTGTCGTTATTAAACGAGACGAGTGTTCTTCGAACGGATTCCACCGTTCGCCATCCGTACGGCGAATTCGTCGAAACGTCTAAAAGCGTCATTTACGCGCGCGCTCGAAAAATGATAACGAGAGCTTCGCGTAAAAACTAAACGAATTGTACCGTTACGGATCTATATATACATACACGATATAAGCGTTAGGATATAACGAACGATCGTAAACGTGTACACGCTCGTATATGGTTTCTCATTGCGGATCTATAGACGAGCAGTCATTAAAATAACGTCGTAAACGCACAACAGCCGGCTACGTACACGCGCACATACGTACAAGACGATATTATATAAGTTTATATATCGGACTGGCCGGGGAGATGTATAACGTAATGGTGTAGTGATTCTGTGGTTGGACCAAATAAGGACGATAACTCGGACGTTGTTTTCGGTTAATATAAATACGAAAATATATAAAAGGGTCGCCACAACGGAGGGAGTCGCGATAAAAATTTTGAACCGTCGTAAAAATGTAGCGATCGGGATAGTTTTTATTTTCGTTCGTCGTAAGCGCGCAACGCGAATAATGTGTGTGTGTGTGTGTGTGTGTGTGTGTGTGTGTGTGTGTGTGTACAATAATTTCGATCCACACACACCGCACGACTGATAAACAATAACCATTATACAAATGTAATATCGATTTTAAGTGTTCGCGAACGGTCGTTTTATTCATTCCCGTCAGCTCCCTATATATATTTATTACGCGTAGGTATAGAACGAATTTTCGTATAATTCCGTTATCGAGGGGGGGCCGAGACGGACACGTATTATGTCTCTAGGGGCGGTGTAATAACGCGCCCGCCGTATCGAAACGACCGGCCGTTAAAAAATTAACGAACGAACAATAAACGCGTTCTTATAGGCGCGGAGTAGTCGCCAACTTTTCCAATATATAATATCGTTGGACGCGTACACGATACAATTATATGTCGCGTACGCGCCGCAACGTTGTTTTTCGGGGGACTGGTTATATATACGGACCAAAAGTAATCTCGGTGCACAAGCCTTAAGCAAATCGACGTGCGCCTTCGTCGTTTCCAATTGTTAAAAACTCGAACTAAAAAAAAAAACGTTTCGATTTTTGACGGGCTTCCGAAATCGACTTAACCGATCGCTTTCATATTTTCTTCGTTGAAACGTTCTACGCGCCATGCGCGTTACAGCTTCACGCGCTATCGATACGTAAATATCCTACAAAATGCCGAATTCGCTTCTGGCAATCGATATTTTATGTTGCACTAACGTGATCGCTAATAATTAACCTGTACCGCTAAATATTTATATAACCAAATACGGAGTCCCGCTATGCGTCATATTTTGTAAAATGTAATTGAAAATACGACAGCAAATTTTTATACTTTCGATTTCGTTTTACAAAATGGACACGCGGAAATATTTGTCGAGATCGTTTTGAAACTTTATTATCCGATTCGATCAATTTTCGCGAGTGAATTTGTTAAACAATTTCTCTAGCCTTTGGTCTTAATTGGGTCGTGTGTAATTATGTAAAATACGATATCGTCGCAATGTAACCATTTTAAATTCTTAATCAACTTTTTCAGATACATGCGCGCTTACACATACACGCTCGCCCGCGCGCGCAAATATATATATATATATATATATAAATTGTATTAAATACGCCGTAGATATTATGTATAAGCAATTAAATTGAATTTGGGAAAAAGCGTCGTAAATCCGAATGATATAAAATATTGGAACGTATATTATATACTTTTAAACATTAAAACCGTCCATTATAAGCAACATAAAAAACAACCCGTGAAATTATAAAAACCCAATGTCGTCGTTAAATAGCTTTATATATCCATATATTTATAGTTTTACTAAACTATTATACAATCACTTTCGAAACTTTAAGCTATAAAATATAATACGTATACGTGATCCGAAGGTCGAAATATCATAATGTCGACATAAAAATTACGTTATACGACAATTTAACGTAAGTTAATAATAATTTTCGGTACGAACAGGAGGGTAACGAAATGTTACATGTTCGTGGAAAACAAACACGCCTAGGAATAAAACTGGGAAATGTCGTAGATTCGCGAAATCGAATAACGACGTCGCGTCTGACACATATTGCCGTATATCCAACTTCTGCGGGCCACTCGGAATATATGATTGGTAATCATAACAGTACATAACGCGTGTTTGAAGTAAATGAGCTACAATTTTTTTATCTCGTAAAACGAGTTTGTATTTTAATACACACGGCGTTACGCTTTATTATGCACGATAAAAATAATTATAATATATATTTATACACGTTACATAATAGATAACAAAAAATAAAAAATTTAATCTACGCGCATTAGACGAGTTAATACGCTGCATTAACATAGTCTAACGAGCAAAGATATTAACTAAAGTATTGAACGAGGCGTGTTCGTTCATACAACATCCACTTACGGGTCCGCTAACCCGGAATATTTTATTTCGTAAATAAAATAAAATTATATATATATACAAGTATATATACATAGATAAATAATAGATTCGTTTATCGATTTAAGTACGTTTGAGCGTTCGAAAGTATATTTAAAGTCATTACGAAATGATTGAGTTTATAATTGTATACGAATTCTATTCGTTCGTGGCTTCAAGGCGAACATTAATTGTATTATACTTGTCAACATCCTGAAATATTATATATATATATAGGTATGACGCTCTAGCCCGTGGTATACAAATCAAATAAATCGTGTCGAAATTTTAACACACGTGCTTTAAGTTTTAGTCAATTATAATTGCGTAACACAATTTATTCGTGTTACTTTTTTGTAACGATAATGTTGCGCGTACTCGATCAAAAAATAAATCTTTCAAAATGCTGATAAGATATAACTACCGTTTTTTATTTTTATTTTTGTATATATATGTGTGTGTATGGTTCGACCGTCAATTATCGTTATATATATATATATATATATATATATAGGTATATTATTGCAAATATAAGACCCCTGAAGCAGACGGACGCGAATAATATTACTCGTGAAAAAGTCGTCGAAATCAAATACTATTTTACGAACGTTTACGGATTATATTGACTTTGTTTTCAACTACCGAGTCCATTCGTCCTATAATTGAATTCCCCGCCTAATCTTTTCGCGAATTCCAGTACACGTTACGAATATTCGACGAACGGACGATATCCGTCGCGTATTTTGTAAATAATTCGTCGGGCCATGGAATGACGTTTTTTTATCTGACTGAACGCGCCGAGCTTACGTTAAGTTGTCGGCGAAATACGGAATCGATATTGCGTAACGTCGATTTTTCGAGTGTGCGTTTTCGGAATATTTTAATATCGATATTTAAACGTGAATAAACACGTAGACAGTTAATATTTGAATATTAAGTAAACTATTATACTTATAAACGTAATATATTTGGCACGTGTTCAAATTAACGCGCGTTTACGAAAGTCTATTGAATCGCGCACGTACGTATACGGAGATCCGTAAAAAATTTACACGATCCGCGCGTGTATTTATCGTCTACAGACGATAACACAAAGTCGTCCGGAACTTTATCATTCAGAATGTTATACACTCGGCGGACACCGCACAGAGGTTCTATGATCGTTAATTTATTATCGCCATCGTCGTATTAGTCGGATAACGTCGGAAATTTTTCTCCAAACACTACTACTGCCGGTAAAGAATATTTTCGACTTCGCACGAATCGCTCATAGACATATCAGACTATATTATGGTTTATACCAGCACGCGTGGTATACGTATTTTTGACGAAGCGGTTTTATAACAATTTAGACGTCGAACTACGTATTCTACACTCGCGCCAACTATTTTACGAATATCGTAAATATCGTGCAATAAAAGTTATTCGATTTCTACGTAAAAGCCAGCGACTGCCCATCAGTCATTAAAAAATGTATCGTAATATATTTGTTATAGTTCCAAATAAACGAAAGCATTTTACTTATTTATTCGAACGTTTAATCGCGTATTGTGCAATTATTATCGAGTCAATTATGTCGTCTTGATTCGCGCGACACGTTTAATTTTGCTTAAATTTTCCTTTATAATTTACGGTTGATCGACGACTGACGTGAACTACGACTGTATTTATGGGCTTTGTAACGCTTTTAATCGAATTTGTAGGCGAATTCCTCGAAGCGATCGCTCGCGCCTATACAAAGGCAAATAATAATAAAGCGCGTTCGTACACGATTTTGTATAGGTATCAACTTAAAGCAAACGTTGACGTTGGACAGGGACGTCGGGCTAAAGTAGAGAAAAGTAAATGCGAGTTTACTGCGAACCACAGCGCTCGGGTGATAAACATCTCGTTTAAGTAAGTGCGTCAGCGTATATACTTCGCATGTACGTGTATTTTCACGGTGTAGTTGAAGTGAGCCGAAGTGTTTAGGCGTTTTCTCGATCGAACCAAGAGAAACGACGGCGTTTGCGCCCGGTCGGTCATTAGAAGTACAAGTTTAGTAGTTATTGACTCGATTACCCATAATCTCTTGCGACCTTCAGACCCCTTTCGTTGTTTAATTTAAGAGAAAGACGCGTTTGTATCATCCGAGTTTTCTTATTTTTATGTTTAAGAATAAATTATTTGTTCGAAATCTAAAATCCGTAACAAAGATGAGAAAAAGATAAAAACTAATTCCTAAAAATAGGTCAACTTTTTTTTTTTTTTTAATTACGATAAACTTTACGAAACAATATTCGGCGTCATTGCGGGTTTGTGAATTCTATAAATTCACTTATCCGTCGGTATAATAACCCTTGGCTCTAGTCATTCCATGATTTCGCCGCAAACGATACCCGGCAATAGCGACGGTTTTTGTAACCGATTTTCGGAATTCCGTGTCCAGTTCAAATTGAATTCTCAGGCACGAAAAATTCTACATCACTTATCCCAGTAATGAATGGTAATTGTTGGTCTCATTACAAAAATATATTTTATAAGCGCGACTTTATCCGCTGATGACCGAGTCATTTCGAATCGTTGACACCCGTTCGGCCCATTTTATACTTTTCTATTCATTCGTAAATGTCCGGACGATTTAACGAATTATTCTCGCGCACTTTAAACATTCTCGCGCGATGTTTAGAACCGTCTACACCGTTTTCAACTCCAATTACTGCCACCACGTTGTGTTTTCGATGTGCAATCGCTTGCACATGCCCAACCTTGTTAACGGAATGAGTTCTAGTTTATATTTTCGAAATCTTATTGAGCAACCGTAACAACGTCGATTTATCCTTCCGAAAGTATTTTATCGATTAAAAAATCCGATTTTGAGCTACGGCGATTTATCTGGTCGCGCGTTGAACGTACGGTAAATTATCGTTCCCTTGTCGACGATGAGTTTTTAGCAGAATTGTCCCGAACATTATCGATAAACATATACGATATATTTGTAGAAAACGAGTTTAACGTAATAAATACTCGAACCACGGACGCTATTTGCCCGCCCCCTTCGGTTAGTTGTCGACGAGCGAAATTTTCGTCATTTCCCGAGGCTGCGTATTGTACGTACGTACCCACCCGTGAGTTGTTTTTTCTTTTATGCGCTTTTCGAAGTCGTATCGGCGAAACTTCGTTGCGTAAAATCCAGAGACCCCTTCGGGCACTGGCATTATTATTAAATATAAATATATATATATATGTAACACTAGCGGACGCGTTTGTTCTTCGCCCCTTTCTACCTTTAAAAACACACACACACACACACATTGCCGAGTTGGTTCACGACTGTTTCGACGTTGTAGCCGCCTCCATTCCTTTTTACATCCGGTAATGAGCTTAAAGATTTCCGGTCTCGCCGTATTTCGGAGGGTGGCTATTACACCGTCGTCGTTGTCATCGTCGGAGGCGTATAATTCAATGACGACGACAAAAACGCACGCTCGCGCCCACACACACACACACACACACACTACGAAAAACATACCACAACGGTGACAAAGACAGACGAGGCCCAAGGAATAGGGACCGGTCCCTATAGACTTTCGTGAAACATATATATCGTATATATTTGTACACACGTGGGGACGCGTTGTTGCCGTGTACACAGGGTGGGGTTTGGCGCGAGTGGTCGTTCGCCGACGGCATTTGTTTTATCTCGCTCGACGCCGGGCCAAAAGTCCGCGGGGCATTGCGAAACTATACACGAATTTCCCTGTCGCGGATTAGTTTCGTGAATCAAACGCTAACGAAAATAGTAATTATCGTAAAATAACTTTCTCCCTTGTACGCACAACGACGATATATTGACGGTCCCGTTATGACGGAGCTGCACACCACTTAAACACGAACGTCTACGTAAATAATATCTAAACGATAGTTTCTTTTATCGAATTAGTCAATGTTGGAATTTAATCGTACCAAGCGTCATTCACGTCCTCTCGTATAAACGGGAATATTATCGAATGTATTTTAGTTAATGGCAACGACGACGGTTTTAAACGTTTAAATATTCGAAGTCACGATAGACCGATTTCACTGAACTGCACACGTTATATCGTACGATGTTAAAAATAATGTACGCGATAAATATTTTTCGATTAACGTCTAAGATTGATAAAATAACAGTCACTCTCAAACGCATTATGTAATTTTATTATTATTATTCGCGGGCCTATACGACTTATTCGTACAAAATATTTTGCGATATAAAACGTAAAATTAAATTCGACGTATCGCCGTAAATAGTATTCGTAACGTTTATTAAAAATGCGATACTGGCTAGAAAGAGATTTTAACTTTTTCGTAGATTTGTAATTCGTTTACTATAAATACGAGTTGTGTTCAATAAATACCCAGAAAAAATTTATTAAAAATTATGTTTCAAACTTACAAATTATTTAAATGGATCACCTTTAAAATTGTGTCCTTTAGCTTCAATACAATGCTCCCAACGGTCTTATCACTTTTTGAAACACCTTTGAATTTCCTCCATAGTTATAACCTTTAGCTTTTGTGTCGCGTTATGGATAGTTTCGTTAACCTCTTCGAATCTCTGGCCTTTGAGGGTACGTTCTAGTCTCGGAAACAAACAAAAATCACAAGAAGCTAAGTCCAGTGAATATGTTTGATGAGGTACCGCTGGTTTATTTTTAGATGCCAAAAATTTAAGTATAGAAAGTTCTGAATACGCTGGTGCATTGTCATAGTGCAAAAACCACGAATTTGATTTCCACGCTTCTGGCTTTTTACGGTGTATTTTCTCTCTTAATCTTTCTAGTACTTGTTTATAAAACACTAGGTTTAATGTCTGACCCGTATATAAAAGCTCATAATGGACTAAATCGAAAAAAATCGAAAAAAACAACGAGCTATGCTTTGATGTTTGACCGGACGTGACGACATTTTTTCGAACGAGGTGAATTTGCGATCTTCCGTTGCAATGATTGAACTTTGGTTTCGGGATCATATCCATATACTCATGTTTCATAACTCATAGTAATCGTAAATAAAACTTGGGTCATTAGAAACCCGATTTTTTTAGTTCCAAACACACTTCAGTGCGATGTTCCATTTGCCCCTCGGTTAACTAATTTGGCACTAATTTTGCGGACATTATTTTCATAACTAATTCGTCCAAATCGATTGACAAGTTATTGACGATATGCTGGCTACTTTTCTGACAGTTAATCGTCGGTTTTATCTAATTTCGTTTCGAACAAGTGTATAGGTATCGTTTGTCCGTGATGTTGATGGACGCCCAGGACGATGGTCATCTTCAATGGATATTCGATCTTCTTTAAAAAATTTGAACCAGTCAAAAATTACACAACGGCTTTAGTGGAACATCTCCAAAAGCCAATTTTATCAATTCAAAAGTTTCCGTAGCATTTTTACCAATTTTGAAACAAAATTTAATACACGCGCGTTTATCCATCGTGGAATCGCGATTTTATACAAAACAACCAACTTTGAACGCGTATTGTCAATGACTTATTTGAGATAATGATTATTATTATATACTGAAATAATGGTTATTAACTCTAGTTTATTTTGGTATAACAACATTACCGATAACATTAAACGTTTTCTTGTAATAATTTTATTCTGGGTATTTATTGAACGCACCTCGTATACAACAAAGCTATGTATTGTAATACATATCGAAACGGAATTTCACAGATTTATGTACAGATACGTATACGTATATATTACACGATTCAGCTACAATGATTATAAGTTTAGCTAAAAACCGCTATATTATTGTGTTATTACAATTATTGGGATACATAAACAAATTATTTATACGAGTTAACGAAAGTTGTAAAATTCATTTTGAATTTTAGCGGTATTCGAAATGTTTATATAAAATACGACGATCGTCAGAGTGTATCGCCCGTATCGTAATCAACAACAAATTAAGCGTTTGTTTGACGAACCTTTAGAACGGAGATTAATAATTCAATCATTTACGATGAATGGTTAATTAATACACGTCGCGTTTGTGTAAAAGTTTCCCCGCAGTCTTGCAACAGTACACGAACGCTTCAGTAATCGGATTAGACGTTTATAGTTTGAACGTGTTTGAACGTTAAAAACGACCGTCGGAATGTAAATATTTACGTTATTTTATCGTTTTAGTTTCCATCGGTTTCGATGAAACGTAGAACTGCATTTGTATAGAAACAACTCGCAACCTCGGACCGTCGATTACTTATAAAGTACACAGTTTTAACGTTATACCTCTATGATGTTATTGTACCTCGGCTCGTTTATAACCACAACGACGTAAACGATCTTCAGTTTTTCAGTCTCTGTTATTGTACATAATCTTTGCGAATACCATAAGCCAATAGTTTATCAATAATTATAACAATAGACGCGAATAGACGGTACGATATGGAACAATTTTTGGGTTGTATGTGTTCACGATGATATATATACGTTAATATGTATACATGTGAACGTTAAATAGATCATTACGTTACCTATTTTCTAATATCGCGATAAATAGATTTAACGTACGTTGTTCACGTTCAAGAACGAGTAATGGAACATGATTTCGGCTCGGGAAAGTTCACTATTCCCTAAAGTATAATTGACTATAGAGTATATATATATATTTTTTTTTTCCACGAAGATCGCGTCAAGTATAATTTGTTATAATTATCATTGGACGTCGTTTGAATCGAATAAATCGTTACGAATTTACGGACAGTAAATATATCGATTAAATTGCGATCGGACGGCGCTCTAGAAATGTAATGTATTTACAGTAACGCACTGCGGGCCCACCGAAGGTATATCCGTAGGACGGTACCATACGGTAGTGTAGATTTACTATTATAACACTAATCCACGTAGTTATTATATAAGCCGAATGAAATACGTCGTCGAAATCGTTTTCGTCGACCCCTATACCGGTAGAGGGAACACGAAATTATTATTTATACGCGGCCACTTCACAATCCACTACACACTTATGTTTTTCGAATTCGCCAAGGTATTTCTCGTACCGTAGAAACGAATTAAAACGGTAACAATTCCGGCGTTCTGTTCGATTTTTCGCGTACGAATAAAATTGGTACCGTCCCGGCAGTTTCTTGACGAAACGTCCGATTGTAATCGGACGATACGATAATGCGTAATCGAACAGGACGGTCCATCGTGTTAGCGCGTTTACGTAGGCAGACGGTTTGAGGGCTTCGTGTCACGCTAACGACGTCCTTTTAAAACGTATATTCAAAACACCATTTTAAACGTATATTTTTTTTTGCCGACAATTTAAACGCGCGTACGTCGTAAAATATCAAAACGCCTAATTTGAAACGTAACTAATATTGTAAGTATTAGGCGGTAAAGGCGCGCCGTAAACGCAATGTGTACAATTCGCGGGTACGTTGTCGCGGTCGACGCCTAACGCGATAATAACGTATCGCGCGCACAAAATAATTTAAACGGAACCGACCGCGTACGCCCGCCCGTTCCTCGGATGTTTCGAACCGTGCCCCGTGAACTAACCGTGCCACGCACACCAATTTCGGTTTCTACGTATCTATATATTTATATAGCAACGACCGTTATATAACAACGTCTAAACATTAAACGGTTCATCTCGATTTATACTCCCGACAACTGCGCTATAATTAAACGACGTCTCTTAACGATCCTACGGGGCTGCCCGCCAAAATTGGATTCTCGTTTAGGGTTTAAAAAAGGTGTCCCGCCCTCGTATCGCTTTCGATACCAAAAAAAAAAAAAAAATAACAAAAAATTCGTAATAACATACACCGGCTTATTGTAGATATATTTATAACGTAAAAACGTATTAAAAATATACGTAACACATATCGGGTTATGTTTTTAAACGTTATTTCGCTTAACGAACGCGCGTTCGCGTGTTTACGCTACCACGATTTTGTACGGCAACTCGTCAGTTATAAATCGTATTAGAATACGCGCTTTATTGATACCCGTGACTAAAGTAAAACGGAGGAAAAGTTAATTTTTTTTCTGGTAATAATGGCCGGCGATTAAAACGTATCCTAACCGAAAACGACCTCGTATTTTATTACGTAACGTAGTCGTGTTATATATTAAACGGGTAAAATTTTTTTGAAAAAAGTCGTACACGAAACTCGGTAAATGTACAGAAACGAACGTAAGGACGTATTCGTTGTAGCCCGTGTGAAACGAATTTAAGTGCCGAAAAACGGAAAAAAACTATTGTCGGACGATCGTGTGGGGACTTCACGAGATCCACTACGCGTTATATTATAGAATTAGAGTGAACTCGATTATATAATGCGCGTAAAATATTTATTAAATAATACGCGTCGCGCGGTCAATATCGCAGGGGCCGGTTATATAACAAAGCGACCCCGCGAATATTCCCATATTTTTCTTCCCAGACCGCGTACACGCGCCGTGACGCGTGTCCGCGGCGAAAAGTAAAACACGTCCGTCGAATAATTTATAATTTCGCGAAATCATTTTTTTCCCGATCGGACGCGCGCATCATTAAACCGTTATAGGCTATAATTTACACACGCGCGTAATCGATACGATACGAATGTATCGTACGGGGGCGTTTCGTCCGTGCTCGATGGCGTGCGTGATTTTTTTCCGTTTTTCGCGCTAACCCGGAATATACTTTCGTCGATATACGCGAAGACTTTACGCGACGACATAATACGGGTACAACCGAAATATCGTTATTATTATCGAAATAACAAAAGGGTCTCTAAGAAATATTAGAAAACCCGTAACTACATACACGTATATAGAAAATCGACAATAATACGCCCCCGCACACCAATTAGATGTTACGTTTTATTCGGCTTTCGAACACAATGGCCGTTTTTTATTACTTTACCCGTATTTTTCGGTAATATATATCGCGACGGAAATCGCCTCGGAATTTCGTCGTTTCGGGACAAGGACATGTCGTGACGTATTGTGTACGCACATCGATTATATAGCCTCAAGTCGGTTTAACGTTTAATTTATTTCCATCTTTCACAAGCCCCGCTTAACGTTATCGGCGTGTGTATTATATATATTAAATACGGCACAAAGAATACCGCTCGCGAGTGGAATACGAATGAACGCGCGGGGGGACGCGAACGGACGTGTAGAGATTCGTCTTTCGTTCGCGAGTTCGCTGGCGGCTATTTGCGATAAACTCGATCGGATCCCCGCGGCTAGCCGAGATAATCATCACCCGTCCTTGCGGGCCGACCTCTCGCGGCACAAAAAAATATAACGTATATCTCCGATTGAACTTTCGCGTATCTTCAAAATCCAAATGCCGCGGCGGCAATAACGAGCGAAAATGTCAATATCCGATAAACGTTGCGCCATAATTATTTCTCGAAACGATCGTTTCGTACGTATCAACGATATACCGAACACTTCATTACAAACCGTACAACCGACGTTCCGGAATATATAATTATCCGATCAATCGTCAGGGACGTATTGAAAGTACGCGCTTCTAAATAGAACATTTGACGGCGCGCGTGTACGTACTTAAGAATACATTTTTCTTAGCCAATCGCGTACAGAGCTCTATTTATCGATTTTCTGAAATAAAACATTTGAAATAACAGCGAATATAATAAATCGTATACCCCAACCTATATATATATATAATTATACTCCGGCTTTTTGTTTAATACGTAACATTAAAACCCTATAAGGCCGTACTATTAAAACCTTATGCTTCGTATAGATCCCGCGCGGGATCCCTTTAAACATTTTATGACGCCCAGCCATTCGCTTCGCACGGATCGCCGCGTATTACTACTTATATTACATCGTTGCTGGATACTTAAATCTCGCCCACACGTACGCTTCATTAAAAATAAAAATAATAAAAACTCGCGGGCGCTCGCGCACACCCCCTTTATGCAGCTGCCGCGTGACAACATCTTGTGCCCCGGGACCCCGTGTATTTTATTTTCACCTTATATGGCTGCAGGTATTACGACGCCACCACTACGAAATGTCGGACGGGCGCCGTAACGAATTTATTGTTCCCGTTTCGTTTTTATGAAACAAAAAAAAAAAACAATCCGTTTGTTTAATCGCGTTCGAATATAATAAAAATACTCGTGCCCCGGGTACGACCGAATTTCTATTTACCCGTACTTACTTACGCCGCACGTCTGGCCGCCCGCGTTTATTTACGGAACACGATTGAACGTAAAACTCGTCGGAAATAATTTTTAATGGGTTACGAAAAAAATTAATCGATTCATTCGCGTCGCGTAACTTAATGGATTAAATCCTTAACGAGCGCTAGACTTCCCATCGGGCCGCGTAAGCGACAGTCGGTATACATAGATATACGTGTGTGTATAAAAATACGCGTAAACCGATTACTTAGGTCCCTTGTGTGCACATATACGCCTATACATTCACACAAAGGAATAATGTATATGTGCGTAGGACGTTAAATAAGAAATGTCGCGTATCGGGGATTTGTTCTGAAGGGATTCCAGTAGCGATATATAGATCTTTGCCACGCGGGTGCGTTTGACGAATATATTGTGTCTTCGACGCGTCACCCAATCACTGCGGCAATGTATCCGCGTATTTTGTGATTGGTGTGTATGTTAATAATGTACAATAATATCGTAATAATGTATTTATTTACAAATTTCCTTGAGTACGCGCGGGATTTAAATTAGATTCGGACGGATTAGTGTGTCCGTAGGATGTCGTGAATATTTTCGCGATTAAATGCGTAGCGTATACGTATATACGATAGTGGTTTTTAATGAAAAGCAGACGGCAATTGTAAGCCGAACAATTTCGCGACGACGTTTTTCAAATATAATGTATATAGGCCGGTGTATTAGATATGTACGCGCCGAAATCGCTTGAAATACCTTGTTTTTGTATTTCCGACGTTTGTGTGCACGGTGTAATATGGGAAACGAGTTTTCGCCAAAACAAACCGATCCATCACGTGTTGGAAAATTTAAACGTATATTATACGCTTTTGAAATTTCAAAATTCCCTCTCCCGACCAGCCTTATAATCATATTTTATCTATCACGTTTTTCTAGTACGTAAGTATAACGTTCGTAATGTATTCAACGAAACGTCCTTCTAATAGGTATACCCTTATAAACATATATATATATATATATATATATATATATATATATATATATATCTCATCTACGGATGACGTATACCTAATGGCCAACGCATGTTCGACATGACGTGACGCAAGCGAGCGTACGCGCGCCACATAGACGTTCGTCTCGGTAATGAATAGTTTTCGTTAACCATTTGGATGTATTCGACGTGGACGTTAAGGGTCTGTGCTTAACGAGATAACGACTACGAGATTGAAGATAATGTACTTGCGGTGGTGCTGTGAGGAGATTGTTTTGAACGGACGGAAAAAAGACGGGCGTGTCAACGTTTGGTGTCGGCAAATTATAAAACAGTATTTATACGGCCAAACAACGACATAGCGCACAGACAAATATAATTACGTTTGTAAACGATTTTCCATACACAACCAAACATTCTCTCGCCGTTCAAATAAAACCGTAGTAGTCTTCAATTAGTTCGAGAACGAGAGATAGTTTTGTAGTTTTCAATAACAATGTTCATTCGTCTCGATAAACTAAAATTCATTTTCTCTCGTTATATTATGCTTGCGTATATTTATTAATACCGCGATTACTACGGAAAGCGTTCATTTTTGACAATAGACAACCATTATATTCATTGTTCGCACGGAACAAAACCGACTTTAAATAAACAGTCCTCAAATCAAAACCCGAGATAGTAATTCGTACAGTAAATAGTAATTATATAAATAAGAATCCGCGAATGATTTTGCAACAGTAATATTGTACTTTTCGATTATCGTTATTACGAAAACGTACGAAATATGACAACCTAATCCATCGATTTCTTACAAAAGTACGAGCGGTGTAAATTTATTGATATCGTTCAAACTGACATTTTTCGTATCGTATTTTAACTAAACATCGTTTTGAAAAACGTAATGATTACTAACGTCGAATTTAAAAAAAATATAAGCGAGAAGCTTTAAAGTTGTACGTGCTAAAGTATAGAATGAAACTCGAAATATTATAATAATTTACAAAATAACGAAGTTTCAACCGAACATTATCGAAATCACAAGTAATTTCATTGATATTTCCGTAATTTCGATTATACTTATCCATATAAGACTTATAGTATTTTGTATACTTGTTTTACGTAAGATTTGGAGAATATTACATTTTATAATCTTACAAACAGGTACTTCGACATTATATAAAATACGTGTAATCGTACGTATAAATTGATTATAGTTTTGGAACTTTAATGTACAAACACTGTTATACAATTGTGGACGATAAAATCAAATCGACCAAGTACTATAGTCAAAATAAATAAAATTAAACGTTTTCGCCACGTCCGTCGTCAAGTGCATGTCCGTGGATAGAATTCGTAGAGAAACCCAAAAGGAAAATTAGGATAATTTGAATTTGTTGAGTCGGTTGAAGAGGTCGGGATAATGACGAAAGTGTTTTAGACGTAATAACGAAAGAAACCTGTAAAAAGCGAAGGGGAACGTTCTGGCAGATGAAAAAAAAACGGGCAAAACGAAAGAAAAGAAAAGCACGAGGGAAGGGAACACAAAGGGAACGTATAGTCAAAATGAAATGAACGGAAAGGGACGAGAGTCGAATATTTTTGCATATTCAACAGATTTTTTCCTTATTCGCCGCGTATTTTTACGCGTTCGGAAAACAACGGCGCTCCGGATAAACTCTTTGGAAAACTGCCAATATAATAATATACAAAAAGGGAGACGAAAACGCCCGTCAATTATTAACGTGGTAAATAAGAAGGACGTTCGCGGGTTATATTATTATTATAATTATTATTATAAAGGGTTTTCGGTTTCGACGCGGAAATGGACTTTAAGTATACCGAATCCGGCAAAGTAAAATGTTATTGTTGTTTTCGTTATTGATGGTTTTTTCTTCTTTTTATGTGTGTGCGTGTTGTGTGTGTGTGTGTGTGTTTATGCGCGCGCGAGCGCATGCCGAGTGTATTTTATCTTTCTTTTGTGCGCAATTTGTTTTATACACGTTTCAGAGGACCGCACAAAGAAAATACGTGTTCATTATTACGTCGTTTCGGCGGCGTGTACGAAAACGCACCAATGAAAAACGGGACTACAAACGCGGCCCACTGATGAGCGTAATAAATTTTGATTTCGAGTTTTATCTTCCTTTTTTCCTCTCTTCGTTTGTTCTTTTCTAAATAACGTTATCACGGCGGCGGCTCTAGCGCGCCACACTACCGCGGACGTAATGCTCGTCCGTTCTCGCCAACGCATTCGCGTATACATGTACACACCCTTCCCCCAAACACCGTTAGTTACACGTTTTAACGTCTGACATAAACTTTATTCGTCCCTAAACAATAAGTTACATCCACGTGTGTGTGAACGACGCTTTATTAACCACGAAATAAACGACACACTGACCTCACATAGAAATACACACGCACACAAACACACGTCTAAAAGTTGACTGCAAGTGCGTGTGTTATGAGTAATGTGATTGGTACTCTATCGAATTAGAAATTGACTATATTCGTTATTTTATGAATTTTCAAGTTACAAATTACATATTTTTTTATTAATCTTAAAACGTGTATCAAACGTCTTTCTTATAATATTATGACGAGTCACGATCACCGTTGTAGATAATCATGGAGCATTGGTAAGTTCTTTGCTAGTATCGCGAACAATGAGTATCGATATAAAACATTCGTTGTCGCGAGAATCTTTTGTCTATACCCGGTATAGTTAAAATAAAATTAAGAACCAGTACGAAACAAGAAAGTTTAGACGTCACGATTATGGAGGTTTTTCGTTAAATCGGAATAAATATTATTAATGAATACTGAAAAAATTGTGGATGGAATATCCATTTTTCCAATCGAATTTTTGAACCCTCTTACCTTAGTTGATATATTATTTTATTAATTACCATTGTATATAAGGAAATTAAGATAATATTAATTTACACGCTCGTACAATAACCAATCACTTATTAATTTAAGTATTAAAACGATTATGTTAATTTGTTTTTTATATCGGCATCCTCTGTGAAACAAATTTTTTATGCATACTGACGACGACGACGAATTAAATAATAATCGAAGAACACTTCGTGTTTTCAAATTATAATTGGTTTTATTGTCACGGCGAATTTTGCGGAAAGAAATTTGTCCTCGATGATGTCGAAAAAATAATATTATATCAAAAATAACATTTGAAATGCGACAATACAATCACGATATAATAATTGACGAATCAATAAAATATTTTATTCGTATAAAGTAATCAAAACTACTTTACTTTTGTAAAAGTGTGAAAAATATGTGTGTAATTTATCCGAGTATATTATAATCACTTAGTTGGCGTATAAGAATTAATAGTAAACAGAGAAAACGGAAAATGGGGAATAGAATTATCTATCCAAAAAACACTAGAGCTAACACTTGCATTAAAAATCAATTATAATAATCGCGTGGTAATAAAATGAAATATTCAAGCGACGAAATTGATAAATAATGCAAAACTGTTTAAAATACGGGTAAAAATAATACCGAACATAGAAATAGCTCTTTTGTTAACTTACACAGTTGGTTCGATTACTAAAATTTATTAAAAAATACGAATAAAACTTATTCGTAATCAAAATTAGGGGAGGGGGTTGCTTTTTTAAGTAAAAAAACGTAGTTGCGTTGTACATGCGCGAAACTAAATGTCATAAATATAGCCGAATTACACGAATAAATGTATAATTAAGTTTGTTTGGAGGCCAAAGAACAAAAACGAAATTCGAGTATAACGAATCTGCGCAATGCTAGAGTGTATCCAATTAGCAATTACATACTGAATAGGTTATATATAACTATATATAATTTCGTGGTTTTTTTTAATTAAAAAAAAAAACGACGATTTTAATTTTCGTTATTGCGATAGTGTTTTATACCGGTTGTAATAATATATTATTTATATATATATACTCTATGCGTATAACTAAGCACCGGTCCCGGGGCACTCGGTAACCGTGACATGCCGAAAACAAAAAAAAACACCACTTAAGGTGAAAATAAATTATGCTAGAACCTCCCCGTTTCTTTTTTCGTTGTTGGCCGAAACGCTTCGCAATTAGTAGGCGTGAGTACCGATGTTGCCCTTAGGGGGGGATCCCGTTGATGCTTATAATACAAAACAGCATCCCGCTAGCCTCTTCTACCATCACGAGGCGTACAAATCATTTTTTTTCTCCTTAATATATAACCACGAAACGATTTACAATTCTCCTACGTTATAGTATTATAATTCGTGTACATATATAAATATGTATTTATACGCTTAGCACGATAGCGTCGCCGCCGTACCAATTTTCTCGAGGTTCGGCTAATTTTTTTTTCTCTCCGGCGTGTGTTCCGCGTTGATAAGACGTCGGCCATCAAAAAACCCACCCACTACCATCATCGCTCAACGTTTATTATATTCCCGATTATTATCGCGTGGCCGGAAAATTGGCGTCGTCGAATTTAATACGCGCGTTTATACGCATCTCGCGAGGTCTTCAACGCACGATGTTATCGACCCGACGACGATATAATTACGATTATTATCGTATATAAATAAAACGACTCGTTTTTGTCGCGTTACTAAACGCGTTAAACTTCAACTTAATTATTTTTCCAAAAAGCGACCGCGTTAAATAAACCTAACATTCTGCAGAATTGTTTTTATAGGTCTTAACAACGTAAACGTAATAATCTAGCACACTGTGGTTGGAACGCCTTACCTCTTTTTCGTCAGATGTTATAAGGCAATTTTATGTTTCATCTAATTTATAAGATTTTTTTTAAAGTAACTTTTAATTTCCGAAGTTAAATACGGGACTGACTTATAATTTGGGGTTTTTTTTGAGGAGTTAAAAAAATTAGTAAACTTGCCCAGTCTTCATTATTATTCCAGCAACAATCAAACGTACTACGAACATCAGGAATATATTTCGAATAATATAAAGAGTACGTATTTTGTCGAACTATAATATGAAAACAAGGTTATATTGTATTTATCGCTGTTATTAATGTATAATTGTTATTGAGAACATTTGCTTAATTTTAGAGCACAATCGTAAATAATACGACTGTTGAAAATTGCAATGTTATCTTTTTGTCTCTGAAAAGTAAAATACAAATTTTTATTACTTATTATTAGGACTCGATGCATATAGTTATAGCTTTTGATAAGTGAACAATATATATCGTACGTTTTATAATATTTGGATTTGAAGTTTAAAACGTTCATATACATTTTTCTTAAATAATTTTGACGAAATTCGCGCAAGTTTCGAATTAAACGAACAATACGCTATGGTATTGTTGACTTCGAGTTGCGCACGAAATAAAAGTGAGGTATTATTGAAAGATACCTATTTTTTACGTCCATTATCGTGTTTTATTAATGGTCATCGAAATTCGCGTATTTGTTTTCCTACGAAAAATAACCGTTTACAAATAACCATTAACTATAAATTACGTAAATGGCGTAGCGTGTCCACGCTTCTTTCTGCTTCGACAATTGTCTGCTTTATAAAATAGATACATTTAACCTGTTGCCTACGCAAACATCTATAACGACTTTTGACATTTTATATTACTATCACGCGCGTGTATCGAACAAAATAATATGCTACGTCAGTCGTTTGAATTTGTAATTAGTATAATAGATCTCTTTCGAAAACATATGTACGCTGTATATATGTGCGTACGTGTAATCGACGATTTATACGGAAACGAAAAATTTCCCGCTTCTATTATAATATTCGATATGGGGTCCGTAAGCCCGTTCAATTATATATTGTTCGACGGTGTTTATGGTGTTGTACGGTGCGTATATTAAAGTCGAGTCGAATCCATTGCGAAACGTATCTTATTATTGAAACGTGACGGATGACTGTACGTAATGTACATTACGTGACGAGTGGATAACTTTAAACGATAATTGTAGGGCAAGCTATGCAGAATCACTGGACGGATGTTAAACTACGTTTGTAAACGTTATTCTAGTCCAACTACGAAATCGCGGTTTTCAAAGACCCGTAGACAAAACGGTTCCGCGTCGGGAATATTGTCGTGTAATACGACGAATATGTATAGGGCTTCTGGTTAGCGACTGGGCTGGTAACCAGAGTCGTGGGATTTTAGAATTGCGTAACTACCGTAACGGAATACGACGATATCGATTAAATCGAAGCGTGGCGATTTTTTTCCATTTTATCAGCGGCCTACGGTGGTGTTAATGAACGTCTCTTGTACACACCGGGTTGTGTTTCTTATAGACGAATTAATGCGCGAAGGTCTTCGAAATGTAATATCGTTTCCACAATAATCGGTTTTGTTTCGTCGTCACGTTTGGGATTCGCCAAAAAACGACGTATGATTTTACAAATCGATATTGAATTTCCGCGCTTCCCTTGCGTATCGAAATCCAAACATTTTACCACCCCCTTGCTTATCGTTTACGATTAGGTTATAATACGTTTCATTCTCACGTGTATTTTTTTTAACACTGCAGTGTTCTAGTGGGAAATACAAAAATATTTTTACATAATACGGTATATAAGGGAATTTAACGAGAAATATAAAGGTAAATATAAGGTTCGAGTAATTTTATTCGAATTGTTTTGATTTTTTTTCGATCGCTATCGCGTATAATATCGGCAGTCGTAATAATAAAAAATAATAACCGCCGAATTTAATTAAAATTGTTTTCGATTTTTATTACTTTTACTTACATACACACCCAGAACTATGTGACCCACTCGGTTCCCTGCCACCCACTATAAATCAACGTAATAATTATTAGCACGTCCGACATTTGACCTTAAACTGTACCCAAGTGTATACGTATTTACGAGTATGGAATACGGTTAGCCGCCTGTGAAATTAACGTCGGTTGTCGTCAACTGGTGGCGAGAGGAATACGTCCGCCCTAAAACGGCTTAAACAAAACAATTCGTTGAACGAATAAAACATTAAACGTAACAGGGAAAACCCGTGGACCGTCGAAATTTTACGGTAGTCCACCGTGGACAACAAATAACATTCGCATTTTTCGTATATACTGCGTGCCAAATATCACGTACCGTCGAAATATCACGTAAGCACTGCGTGTTTGGATATTACTTCGTTTTCACGTATCTATATGTGTGCGTGTGTGTTTTAAAGTCGAAAACTTCGAACAGTCGTGCTACTATAATGACACATACACACACACACACACACACACATACATCGGACCTCCTGTTTCGCCAAAGTTAAGTTTGGTTTAAGTTATGTTTATCCTAGCGAACCCCTCGTTCGTACGATCAATATATCGATTCCGCCGAATTTATAAAATCGACGAAAAAGTGTATATTACGCGAGGAAAGTAATTCTGGTTTATTTTTACGACTTATTTTAATTTGACGTTGTCTAACGGTGAAAACGAAGGTACAAGATTCTTATTTACGTTTTCAAATAAAACGTTTATTGTTTTTTTATTGAACGTTTTTATTCGTCCAACTATTTAATTTGGAGACTCGCGCCGTTTAATAATTGTTTATAATACCGTTCAGACCACATCTTTGATAAAGACGCCTAAGCGTCGAATAATCGTACGTGTGTAACAAAGTAATTTTGAAGTACGCCCTATTTAACGACGCTAATTTATCGCTTTTCTCTCCCAAAAAACATTAACAAACTCGGTTTCCACGCGACTCGTTCCGCGTATAGGCATTTAAACAGAGTAAAGTCAAACACCAATAAATGTATAGGACTGATAATAGTAAATATATATATATTCGTCACCCTTTTAACGTGTATTGCAACGAGAACACAAGTACACAGTTTGGTAAGTATATTTATAAATGCACGTAATTCCCGTGTTTCACGTTAGACGTATACGAGTATATTATTCGTTGGTTCGAAGCGCGATTGGAATTAGAGGGTTTACGAACATGCGTTATATATATATAAAAAAACAAATATTTAATTAAAAAGAGATCCAAACGAAAATTGAAAATCGTATTTCACGGGCAGAATAAATCGCGTTTTTTATTGAGACGAGATGTTTAAAAATGGCAGGCATCTGCCTGCCTGGTCGACGAAAAGGGGGGCGCAGTTATCGGGAAGATTTCATCGGAGTTTGATGAAATTTATTAATAACCGACGCGATAAAAGTTGCGTTCATCGTCGTGACGTTTAATTTTTCGCGATTCCAAAACCCGTCACTTACCCGTTAATTATTTCGGTATTTCCAACAAGTCACTCCACGGCGACGGCGATCATGACGATTGACGTCCCGCATTAGTATTATTATTATCAACTACTAAAATACGGACGGGTGCGTCATTGCGCGTTAATATATTCCGTCGTTATTCGGGTATATTTATATTTTTTAATCTATTCGTCCGCCGCGTAAATAAACGTTCGTAAAATCGGTTTATTATCGTCATCGTAGTGATTATTCGTTTCGAATGCGCGCCCGCGTGTTATTTATATTTCATTGACCGTCATGGACGTGATTGGCGGCGATTTACATAATTCCCATAAGCGGAACGCGTTTCGACCGACGGAAATTAATTAAACGCGAATATTATAATCGGCAGCCTGTACGGATGCCGGGACGAGGGCGGGTAACGGAATAATTAAGCGAAAAATAAAATTAGGTAATAAACGTAATTCCGTCCATCTAACGGGTCGTGGTTTCGTCGAAGGTTACGAGGACACACATAACGACGGAACAACACGAATTACCCAATAGTCAATAATTCGTACTATGCAAGACGAAAATACACGATAGAAAACCGAATAAAATCGCTATCGCCGTTAATACGATATTTGTATAGTTAAAGAGGTTTCGAATATTACGTTTTTTTCTTTATACGATCGCTTTATTTTTCTCACGCTTATCCATATTTAAATATATTGAACGCGAATATTTTCCGTTACTAACACGTGTAGTGTATCTATTAAACGTTTCATAAAATGACTACTGTCGGTCAATATTTTATAATAATATGTATCGATCGTCTGAGGAAATTAATGTTAGGAATCGTTGTTTATCGCAAAACGTTTACCGGTACATAGAGCGTGCAATTGTAACGATGAACGCGCCATAATTAATTCGCCTAGATAGTTATAACCTTCGTCGTCGGATAAACGATTATATCCCCGACCGCCTGATTCACATTTACGAGGAATGTATCACGATTGGAATTGGACGTTAAATTGCGTCTGACCTTCGTAAGGTGACCCCTACGTTACGAATACTATATGTACCACTACATTTATTCAGGTAAAATCCAATTATAGTTTAATACTCACGATTCGTAAACACACTATTTATTTATTGTTGTGTAATCGATATTTAAAGTATATTATAACAACCGCATTACGTAAATCAAAACTAGAGATTTATACTCAATTCGGTATACTTATATATATATATATTTATGAGCGTGTGTGTGTGTCTTAAATCTGAGTCAAGTAAACTATATTATTTTATCATATACATATATCGACTATACCGACGGAACCTACAATCTCTTTTCGGTTAAAGCTGGATAACCACTGGATAATGCCGGACGAATTTCTATAAATAAACACGCGAATACACCGGGTTTGCAACCTATATAACGCCAAAAGAAAACGGGTCGATACAATATTCTACAATCGATACGATAATATCGCTGTACGCACTGAGGTTTATCGAAAATAACGGAATTAAAAACAGTTATACTCCAGTTAAACTGAATACGCCACGTTTTTCTTTTAAAAATATATATTTAGAGACATAAGTGTTTTTACTTTCAGAAAGAACTCCTCGACGTCATATAAAAATACATACGTCACTTACGGTCAAAAATAAACGTTTTATAAATTCTCGTAAACAACGGTTTTTATTGAATGAACGATTTAATACGCTGTTTATCGGGGATAACGAAATATTCTTATTTCAGGGTAGAAATACGTTGGCATAAAAAAATAAAAAAACGAAATTAAAGGCGAACACTGGATAGAAAGAGTGAGTTGATAAATATTGAAACGCGCTCGGCGTTTAAACTATTTATTCATTTTTTGCGTTCTTTTTAATTTTCGCGTAAGAAAATAATTCGTTATTAACTGTTAAACGTTTCGGGGAAAACGAATTCAGCGTATACGAGTTTTCGACATCTGGAAAATTAAAATCCCAAGACGTCACACCCGCGGCCGTCCTAATACCCGGTAGAAAGAGAGAAAGAGAGAGAGAGAGAGAGTTAGTTAGCGAAAAAGAGATAGAGAGTGGGAGAAAGTCGCTTGATAAATGTACACGCGTTTTTGTTTGTAAAATTAAAATTCTCGGGGCGACGCGTGTTCCGGGGCCGATTTTCGGGAGTATAAACCGGAAAGTTTTTAAACGTCTGGTTCCGAAGTTTCGGACATAAATTATCGCGTGAGAAATACGCCCGTAGATTTTTCCTCCTCCGACGACGACACCGAGGGACGAGAATAAATATTATAATTCGTTCCTTCGTTTTCCGCGAGCGTTCGTGTTATTATTTTCGGAACATATAATGTAACGAGACATCAAACGCCTTCGCCGCGCCAATTGGCCCCGGAACACGTGTCGAATTTAATTCAAACGCGGCCGTTGCCGTCTATGCGTTTATGAAAGGCGCGTATGTTATTATCCGTTGAGCGGCGTAGCTACAGAGTCTGACAACGCTAATGTTACGTACATTATTCATACGCGCGCGTATATTCGTGCCTCGAGCCAAAAATAAAGCCAAACGCCATTTCTTCTGTTGTTGTCGGCAAGTCGAGATTTCCGTCATTTTATAGGTCGAAAATGATCGAACGATTAATTCGTTTTTGTTTTCGAATTATTTTTCTCTCCCGTTTATTTTTAATACAACGCGTTATCTTTACGGTATGCTTTTTTCTATTCGAAATTCTGTGTAAGCGACGTAGGAAATGATTTTACAACGACGTGTATTTTGAAATTTTTTTTTTTTGTTTCGTTTGCCGCCAATATTTTGCGTAGAAGAGCGCTCTGTTGATCTTTACGGGTATTCATTTACCGTCGCGAATCGTATTTATTTAATAAATCATACGACACGATTCTCTGTTTTCTCGATATCTTCCATGAGCGGAAGGAAATTCAAGAAATTTCAAAAACACGTATAAACCGCGTTATTACCATATTTTAATTCTGACAATTTATTACGATCCGATTACAATTAATCGCAATGTTGGTCCACTCGAACCAACATACACAGCACTAAATTCTTCGTCCAAACCGTAATGCTTAAAAAATGTTGGCGTGCTAAAGGTATATTTGATATTATCCTTTATTTCTTTAAATTACATTAAAAATTGAAATAAAAGCTCTTATATAACATGAAACTATCATTGAAATCGTATATTCTGAACTACTCATTCTCGTCAATCAATAAAATTGGCTCTTTCGATCTATATAAATCAAATCTACGGATATATTTATATTTATATTATACAAAGTTCGATCACCGGTGATTCATTTATCGTTCGGAAAACGAACGTTTTATAAATACTTCGTCGATATTAATAATTATTAAAATGGTAAAGCATACGTAAAATCACAACGTAATATTATTTATGGAATGATCGACGATCACACGGCACTTCGCATAGGCAATTACTTTACAACTATTATGCTCATCGCCGATAAATATTGTAATCGATTTGTCAGGAAATATTCGATTTTGTAGCTTTATTGCGGTAAACCCAATGATACACACGTTTTAATAACTATTTTTAACCTAAAAAGTAAACAGAAACGATCACAAAATTAACCCCTGTTGTTTTCTTGAATATTTAACTGCTTTATAAAACTTGCTGACAATAGCAAATTGATTTCGTACGATTTTCTTCGTAAAACACTAGTGGTTTTGCCCGGAACATTTATGTTTTTTGTATTGTATTTTTGGTATAGTTTTTTTTTATGTATTTCAGTCGGTAACAATCGTTGAAGTTTATGGTTTCCCTTTTGTACGTGTTATCATACACATTTCGTATAGTTATTATTTCCCACGTTAGACTTTTGTAAAGATATCTATATACAAATATACATATAGGTATATATAATAAGTGATCTATTGTATTTTTTATCAATGAATTACTTTATTTGCCGATCGCCAACGATAACGTAATTTTGAAATATTTCTACGACGATAAATACGTTTCACAATACGAGCATACTCTGTCTAGCGTCGAACGTGAATGTTAAAATAAAACTTATTGTTTAACACAGCGTTACTAATGCCTCGAGTTTAGACGGTTTTCACACGCGTCAGATACGGCCCTAATGAACCTCACGTATGGATTAATTTCTGACAATGACTATGTACAAGACGTCCGAGTACAATAAAACGTCGGTCGATATTACACCCAATATAATTTTGCCGCGATTCGTACATCGAAACTATTTCAACGCGCGTAAGATCGGACGGATTTTTCGAATCGAAGTGTCGTCGAATAAAAAGACCAAGCCGATCGGAATAGGATGACGGTATGGTGGCTGAGAAATCATTTATCAAAATGAAAACGGACTAAGACACCGTGTCACGTTGAATTCGTCGCGCCGGCCGAACGTCCTTGGACGTTCCGGTCACGCGTTTGGCGTGCACGGAGTTATTATAAATTTTTACGTGGAAGAACCCAAAATACCACTCGCCTTTATTAGGTACACTATACGTTTCTCCTAAACTGGATTACGGAAAAAGAAAAATGGAAAAAACTCCGAATAACCAGCCGACCAGAAAATCGTCGAGACATAAACCGCCGCCCGTCGTGTAAACGTACAGCAGCGCGCTCGGGTTCGTGTCAAACATTCATCCACGTAGCTGCAGTTTGTGCACGATCATCATTTACGAATAATAAATTATTATTATTGATAGTAATATATTATTCACTTGGGTTTCGTCGCCTTTTAAGTCATTCTTAATGGCGGAACGCCATAAATAATATGATTTTTTTTTTTGAAATTCAACTTTTCTAAAATCCATTTTTCAAATATCGTCGTAAAATATTACGTTTAATTTTGAAAGTTTTTTAAAAACGAACTTATAACGTAATGAATGCGTGTTTTCCTCAAAACAATTTTATTCGGTATATATATATACCGCATAGACTAGGCTGTACCAATAATTTGTCCTAACCTTATACGCTTTCATACTTCAACCTTTCTTTCGAATTTCCAATTCTACACAATATCTCCGAACACAAGTACACCGCCTTTAGAAAAGGGATACGAAAATAATAAATTTACCGTATTTTTTGTTTTACGATTACTGATTTAATTCGCCCACATAATATATATATATAAGATGTACGTTGATTTCTAGACTACGAAGAAACAAGCCCTTTTAAGTATAATGCGAGAGATCCAAAGAGATTTCGTCTCGCTCGAGAGGATTTTCGCCAAATTCATGATTCGCTCAATCAAACGGTATTGTACTTAATATATACGTACGTATATAGGGGTGGACCGAAGGAAGACGAACGCGGCCTCGAGATAAAATGGGAAAACGAAGAATGAGGCGGTGTACGTCGGCGAAAAAAATTCGACTACTTAAGATTTATCCGGCGATATACCGTGAAATATATACTTATATATAGTGACAACGAGAAACGAAAGTTGAGCGGACGGTCGACCTTAGGCCGTACTGTTTGGTTGACGGTAAAAATAATCCTCGTACCCGCGCTTGTATATATATATATAATTGGCGTGTGTGTTTTAAAAAAAGGATCGAGACGATAAATCATGATAAATCTTCCGACGATCCTTTCTCCGGACGTAAATGGGTTCCTTATATATATATATATATTATGTCGCTGTTAAATTCACTAGTTTCGCTAACAATATATTACGCGTGCTCACTGCAGCTTTTCGACGTCGTGGACATATCTTTTTGATCTCGGTTTCCGTTTACGCCGACTACGTTCCGACTAATTTTGTGATTCGTGAACGTGCGTCCTATACGAACTTATCGTTTTTTTATTAGTCTATTATCAATTACATTTCGTTTATGTTAGATTTCGCTTTTTAGTTACGTATCACGTTTAAGACGCGTTGAACTGTTTACGAATATAAATCACGTCTGTTTACGTTTCGTCGTATGAACGATATAATGACATGAGCGGAATGAACTAACGCGTCGTTTAAATTATTAACGTTTAAAATAAACCGTCGCCGACCGTTCGCCCGGTTCCGTTAATATTATTCTTTTACTATACGAAAAAATATTGCGTAACTATCGAACGGTCGTTTCGTTTTAAAGTAATATTTTAGAAACGTGTTTCGAAGAAAAACATTGGAAAACTACGTACTTTTTGAAAATAGTTTACTCGAACGCGTATATCCCGTCATAATATTCGTTTATACGACTTTCCTCCGTCAAAAAATTGCACGATGTACGAAATTATTTCGTTATCAACCCGTATCGATATTTATTTACGAAAATATAACGATAATTTCGCGAAGTAATCCCTTAAAAGAAAAAAGATAAAAGTTTATAGTACTTATAATACTGTTCTAATTATAAACGAATATTTTTGAGTTGTTTTAACGAGGAATTTAAGTTCGAAGTTATGACGAACTTTGTAAACGTATAATTACGTCGCCGAATGAACGAAATATCCGCGTTAATTCGTTTGAAATAGCGTAATGTTAAAATTAACGATAAAATTGTGTACGGTTTTACGTTTAGCGTGATTATCGCGTTGACGGTTTCTCGGGAACGCCTTCAACTTTTACCATTTAAACGAAATGTTCAGACGGTGCACAAAAGCCATTCGCGGTCTGTGGGATTCGCCGTTAACGACGAATAATTATTTCGTGCCGTGCAAGTTTCGATAGTTTAAACTATTCGTGTCTCGGGGTTTATTTACCGTTATTCGCTATTATTGTGTACGCCGCTCTTATTTGAAATTGGGAACGTTTTGAAGTCGAACGCCTGCAGAAATCGCGGAATAGTCGAAGTTCGTAGTTTCGGGTTACAAATGCAATATTAACGAACACCGATTTAACGGTGATTAGTATTTCCTAGGCGCACGTTGTACGGGAAATGCGGCAGGCAGTACGGGATCGAACTTTGTACGAGATACAACAATGCGAAAGTTTATTAAATTGATTTTATCGAAATCCGCGTAGGCCGTAACGAGATGCGCCGTCCGTGATACACGATAATATTGTTTTAATCGTGAAATCCGCTCGGGTCGGAAATAAAATAATCGACCGACGATTCCGAAATGATAATGCGCCGTGTTCGTAGGTTTAGGATCCACGGTCGACGAGATATTTTTCTGTTCGAAAAATATGCCTAGTAAAAGGTTCGGACGACGGATGTTTTATAGCTGTATAGAATTTATAACGATAATTCGAAACACGGAATGACCGAAGCATATTGTTTCGTTTCGGTTTATTTTCCCGACGGTACTAAAAACGCGAGTATTTGACGACCGACAATGTCGTTAAACGTATGACGGACACAGCCGTCGACATGTTCGATCGTAACACTGTAACGACCGACGACTGTACGCGATATTATTAAACTAATTACAGACATTGTATTTCACCGATCGAACCATTTATTTAAAAAGTGTCGGTCCGTCGCCACTGTTTATATAGATACGTCCCGTTTTTCGGTATTGTGTCCCTTTTCCGACATACTTATAACGGAACACTTTTATCGTCCCGTTTTCAATAGTACGTCCCGTTTATTCTCCGTTGTCAAGCTGTGTTTAACCAATCTTTAACGCGACAAATTTTGTAATAATCACGTAATAACGACACAGACCTTTCCGAGTCGTTCTAAATGTTTTTTACTTCCAGCTTACGCGGTTAGTCACTTTGTCGTCGAAAACGACGTAACAAAGTTATACGACGAAAAATTATTTTTAAAAAAACTGGTTTATTAGGTTTTAATCGTTTGAACTTTTGCAAGTATGTTGACCTTCATATAATTATTAAGCGTTACCTACTACACGAAATGACGTTAAAGCCATTTTAAATGCTTTAAAATAATACTTCTAAATGGAAAATACGGACGACGAAATAAGTTCAAAAAAAACTATTTCAATAAAAGAAATTCTCCGCAATTATTAAATATTGATAACAAATTTCTAGAATATACAGAACAATAAAAATACCATTTACCGTATTATTGTTTTACCGTCAAAATTATTTTTCCGTAAAAATCATTAGATAAAAACAAATCGGATCTTAGCACAACATTACGAACGTATTACACGCACGGGGTGATTTATGAAATTTGTTTAGAGCACCAAACACTATTGAACGCTGTATGTTCGTCGAAAAAATACAAAAACACAACCGGATAAGGGTACTCTCCCTGAAATGGCGAAATATGTAGACGGTATATTGTGAAAGGCTAGTTGGATGAAATTCCGCCGACAACGTTCGACATCATTAAACGCAATATACTAGACCGTCGGGTATTCAATTTCTCCGTCGAATTCCGAACGATAATGTAATAAATCGGACCAATAAACGACGTGTTTGAATATAGTTTAATTATATTATATATAACCTAACCGTTGGCCGTATAATAATAATAATAAGCTAAAAGTGCGACGTTCGAAGGGTGCTTGCGTAGAATATTACGCTTAACCCCCGGGCAGGGATGGAAATAGAAGAGCGTTTTTAGCAAATGAAAAGAAAAAACTACTCCCTTTATTCGATATCCCGAATCGACCGAAACTACACGTATAAATACGCGAAAATCAACAAAATGGTAGACTATAATTTCGCCGTATATACACACACACACATACAAAAGCGCCGCGGGAACAAGAGTCGTCAAAAAGACGAGGGACAATGCGTGGTCGAAGATCGACGACGTCGATCGTTGCGTTTTACAAAAAGCTTCCGCGAATAGTATCAACACCTACACGCATGCGTACGCGGGTTATATATAAGTTGACGAATTGAAACCGCGTTTTCCGTCCGGTCCATTGAGCACGGATGGTTCGAAACGCGTTGTGCGAATAAATGAAAATTCCCGTACCGATACCGCGAACACGGTGTATATATTATACGCGTACATATGTGCGTGTGTACGTACTGCAGTTGCGTAATATAACGATCGTCGTGTCCGATTCTTATCCGTGTACACTTTCGCGGTCCGTCTACCGGGGCACCGCCGACGTATACTATACATTTCGTATTACGTGCGCATGCGCGCGTACATTATACGTGTCACGCGCGTGCACCCTCGTCCGCCGTCTCGTACTCGGTTTTTATCTCGCTTTGTCCACGATGATAATATTAATATATTATATAAAGGGGTTTATCGTGTACGTTGAACGTAAAATCGTCCCGAACAATATAAATAACGATCGCGGGCGCGTTCGCGTTTCGCGAAATAATAACGATAATGTCGCGCCCGCTATTATTATTGCGTATTATAGTCGAGTCGCCTGCAGTCCGCGTACGTTAATAAAACGGGACATTCTGCGTTAGGTGCACATACGCAACAGCCAGACGAAACCCTGTCCCACGCCCAGAAAAAAATTTAAGATAAAACACGCGCGCTTCCTCGTCCCCTTATCGTACCACGCCCCGTTTTAAACGAAAAGCGTTTGTCATTCTCGAGTTTTCAAAAGCGATAATTATCGTTTTTCGCAAATAAATACCGGCGCGTAATAAAACGCGATCCCGTTAAAATCGGTTTCTATGGTATATATTTTTCGTCAGCGGGCACACGGGCGCGGTCCTGACGGTTAAAAAACTTATTTCAAGTTGAATAAACCTTGTTTGAATAAACGAATCTCTCGACGTATTAATTAGATGTTTTTTATTCGGAGGAAATAAGTCTTTGTAAACTTGCCTTGATGTGAAGCGCGATATTCGATCGTACCGGGTATTTGTGGAGGAGAAAACTCCAATAGACACACGCGTCGTCCCAAATAGTCGCCAATCCGAGTACGCGCCCTTTGTCGAGTCATTCGCACATCCGTCCAGTGTATCCGCGGCAAACATCGGCTTAGTAAAATCTTAGATCGCATACCGTTTATAGACGTGTACAATAGTCGACTAGGTCGGGACAAACGGCGATTGTACAATATAAATATTTATAAGAACACTTTCCGTATTATATACGCGCGAAATCGACGAATAATTGAAACGGTTAAATTATTGCCGCGAGTATAGCAAATGATAAATTCGTATGTAAGATTCGCGGGCGAGTCACGCGGAATTTTGAAAAATGCGCGAATTTTACATAATCTTCGAGTTAAAGCGACGGCCTATATATTAATATTATTACTATTCGCCGCACACGCGCGTGTGTTTACGATAAAATTTATTGCCACGCGAGATAGCAAACGGACGCCGAGGTACGACTATAACGCGCGTTGGGTGGCTTTTTGCAATTTCTATACGTTTTTCATTTTTCCGTTCCATCGTCGTCACCCTTTCGTCTCGTTTTTTAACCGTTTTTACGTTTTATTTTTCTAATAAACGATTACGGTCGTTGCGCTTTTGAAACAATTAGCGAGACGCTCGTGTACATACTGCATTCGGGTTATTTTTTCGTATTTTAACGAGTATTTACTTATTCCCCGTCGTGTATAGTAATCATTCGTAAATGTATACACGTCCTAATACTAGAACGGCGGATCCAATAAGTATCGAAAAATTCCTCGACGAAATAACGTCAATACTTAACCACGGTTGGCGCAATTTTTTTGTCCAAAAGCTCGCAATTTAACGCCGCGGTCTCTATAGAAACGGATAAAAAAATTATAGAAATTTATCGGACTGCGTATATCGTAAACGAATCGTTACATGTTTCTCTTCGGCGGTAAACTCTTATTTTCAACGAATTCGCATCGCGAAAGTAGAACGTAGCTGATAATCGACTTTTATTCGTGCGAAGCGAAAATGCAATTCCGTTCGATTTCGCGTTCAATACGATTTATTACGACACGAAAATTGTCGAACGATTTATGATAATGGCGAAACTTAAAACAACGTTCACGCCGTATCGCCCGTCTGGCGCGGTGTTGTCCGCGGATACGTTATTCAAAATCGACTCTAATAAATTATATCGACCTGGCGTCCACGAAATGTCCGACGTACCGAACGAACCGTTACTTCGTTATGCGATAATGTGCCCGGGTAAACACGCGCTTTGAACAGCGCTACGAGTTCGTTGGAAGTAATAGAGGTCCGTTGAGTCGGGTAGCGCGGAATCGCGCGTCTAATTTCCGTGCGCGTTGGAAATGTTAATTTGTCGTCGGCGCGCGTTCTTTCGTTAAAACCACGAAACATCTGCCACAGTTAATGAACTAAATACTATAATGGTATATCTGTGGCGTGTCTTTTCGGTACCACATGTCGCCGATATTCGACAATTTAAATTAGGCGGCGAATTCGTCTCCGGCGGAATAATCAACTTCACTTATGTACATCGCGGTACGAAACAAAAAAACGGGTTTCGCGCTTCGTGTTCGTCGTTGTATCATCCACGTGTGTGTGTATATATATATATATTTACCGTACACTATTCACGAAACGTCCAAGAAAATAATCGTACTTAATAATAAAATAGCGTTCGATCGACGGTATAATAATAATAATTCACGACATATAATTACGTAACGTTTTCGTTTTCGATGTCTTACCCCGTGCGTCGTATAACTCGTTAGTATTCGATATGCCGAGCTCATCGCGTGACTCATAATACATATGTATGCGTGTACGTACGTGTACACGTATATCGAACGCTATTATTTATAAGGGCAGCGGGCCGAGTGAAATAGTCCTCGCGACCTTGCACGTCACGCACAGCCGCGCAGGGGATTACAGCAACACGAAAAATATATTAGTCGTCAGCCGTTTTTTTTTTGCTTTCGTGCGCGCGTCTCCGTCCGTCGTTAAGTCAATAATAACGCGTTCTTGAAACCGTCGTTTTTCGTTATATTATTATTATTATTATTACTACTACCGCTATCGATCGACTCTCCGTTCGAAAGATTATTACGCGATAAATTATTGTTGTACGTCCCCGCGCCAAAATCGGCCGCGTTAATACGCTACCGTAGTAAAAAAAAACCGGACGCGCGGAGTGCGTAATTGCGTACACGAGTTTTTATTACGGCGCCTCCCGACCGACGGCGGACGTATTCAACTCGGAATACGAATTTTATGTTTGCTCGTTTTAAACAATACCCGAGTATCGTCATAACCGGAACGTTTCGCGATATCCACCAATAAATAAGCCACGCCGTTAGTTAGTTATCTAGGTTCGTATATCGAATTCCGCGAATATTACGATCGGGACGACGAAACTAATTTTCGTAATTCAACTTACTCGGCGCGGTGATTCGCAGCGGATCGGGAAACGATTTCCGTTTATATTCCGACGGTCCCGTTCCGCGGCTCGTTAGTTTTCAATACAACGTTAAGAGATTCGAACTTCGATCGAAATAAACGTTATACGAAGGGATCGAACGTCCGTACGGGGACACCGCGGGCGCTTCTTAATTAGTCTAGTAGTCACGGCACTGCGTACATTCGTTACTCAACTTGGGCGCCTTGTAAGAGATAAAAAAAACTCCGCGTTATGCATGCGTGCGCTAATAGACAACGTAACACGTATGCCGGTGTGTAGAAATTCCTAACAGTTTTTTTTTTAATAATTTTTCGGTCATTTTCGTCCGTTTTCTTTTTTAATTTCTTTTTTTTAATATATTTTTTAAGCGTATCATTAAAGAATATAGCTATACTTTATATGTATATATATATATAAACAATACGTCAATTACGTGTTAAAAAAACACAATTAATTACCGTAATAATTTGCGGGCGCGCGAGCGTTGTAATAAGCCGACCGGTATAATCATAAACGTGCGTGCGCATTTTAATTTTTTTATTCCTATTCAAATAACGCAAAGTGCTTATATTCAATTATTCTTTTAATTCGTCTTTTATTTAACGATCACGTGTAAATTTTATAAGAAGATCCGAACAATAATGACGTACAAACGATTATAATAATAAAATATTGCAAAACTATAAACGTTTCTCGTTTAGCGTATTTTACATACGACAAAATATATACTACATAACTCAATAAACAATTCTATTAGGTTTTCCGTATTAATTATTATCTCTCTAGCCACCAACTTATTTCTTTAAAGAACAACATAATCGAAAGTTAAATCTTCCGTACGCATATACACAATAATTTTCCCGACTTAATCACCTGTATATTAAAACGCAATCTTACTTTAACGTTACTTTATGGTTTTTAATGATACGCTAAGCGTATTCCACAACTCGACAATCAATTTAAAATGGTACGTTAGAAATGCTAAAATACACAACAAATAACATCAGTTATATGTGTGTGCGTGCGTGCGTGATTTATCGTTGGAGAATGTTGATGTTTATATATGATGAAATATGTGCTGGAAGAACGTAACGGAATCGAAGGCTACTGCACCCCCTTGGTTAAATTTTACCTGTTACGAAACGTCTATTAAAATATACCTCAACCACCCAAGGAGAGCGTATATTAAATTGGTTTTTCGAAAATGGCCGGTCGACCGAGTATTTTTTTTCGAATTCAAATACGCGTAAACAACACACGGACCGGCATCGCCGGGAACGTTAAAATACCTGGAACGCGATTATTATTATTATTATTATTATTAATTATTTACGCGTCGTTCGACAACAATTCGTATTTTTTTCGACGTACGAGTACGGTAGAAATTTAGATGCATCGTGGAGGTCCGATCGCGGATTTATTTATGAATACCGACAACTAGTTCCGGTGAACATTTATCGTAAATTACGAAAATTTATCGATATTTAATTCGTTTTGAGCACAGAAGAATCGAAAGTTAAAATTAGGTTAATTTTAATCGAGTCACTTCGTGCGTTAATTTTTTGGAAAATTAACTTTCGAGTTTTTAACGTTAGTTTATATTTCTCGGTTATTTAATTAAACGGGGTTTCAAAAAACAGTTTACTCGTTCAGCCTTTTGTAGTGTATAGGAAAAATTGTTCGTCGTTTATTTATGTAACTACCAATTATACGATTTGTTGGTTCTTAAATTATATTTTACATTTTACGATTACGAATTCCTAAAGCAACGTTTAAATTTAAATAATACTTAATACCGTCGATTATATATATATATATATATATGAATCTAATCGGAAATGAAATTTTTTTACATTTATAAAGTATTTGTTCGAATATTGTTTGAATATCGGTGATGTTAATTAATAATTTAAAAAAGATTGTCTACTTATGGTTTATAGCTTTAGATAAAAACGAATAATAATAGTATTTAAACGCGTCGAATTATTGATTACAGCGCGCACCCACACACACGTACGCACGGGCGTTCGACAACAGGTGGTCGCTATGACGAATTGGGGAATACGATTTCGGGTCGATGGTTAGAACGCATAATAAATATACGTGTTCGTGATCGAATATATTATTATGATTGTAATATTATTTTTGGGCGCCATCAAAACAGATATAAATTTTAGAACGATACAAAACATACGCTATAAGTGTAGTCAGTGTATCGTTGCGCGAACCATTTATTACTGCTGCACACAGTATTTGACGGATGATCGAAAACAAAAACCGAAATTATTACAACGACGACAAAGACTACGTGGGAATATTTATAACAGAAACTCGAATAACGGCATATATGTACGCACACTACGCGTGTACGATATAAATATCGTTAATTTATAGCTTCGGTCGTAATTTGATCGAATCGTAAATGGCGTACACGTCGTGGACTAGATTATACTTTGAGTTTTATTTCCCCGCGTGTAACTATTTATAGAGAGATTATAAAAATATATTCGAATATTTTCGTCCATTTTGAAGCGTACCGACGGTCGTTTGAGTTTTTGACGATTTCGCACGCATATATATATATATATATGTACATAAAAATACACAAAAAATCGAACAAGTTAACCGATTTTTTAATTCGTCGAGTCGAGTTTGTACGAAAGTATATAAGTTGAACGGATAATAGTTCATTTTAAAAATAAATTCGTCGAAAGTTAACATTGGCGACGAATAGGAAAACAAAATAACACGGCACGTCCAATTGGCTTAAATATATATAGTCTACACGTTAATGTGTTTATGTTACCGAAGCTTTAGATAATTTCACTTAATATAAGATATCGGTGCATAATATGGAGTCGTTTTAACATAATATTAAAACAAAGTAACTATTAAAATTGATTTTTTCTTATTATGTGGTACTTTATACAATTAGTATCCGATACTCGACGAGATTCTTGCATACGTTATTTCGCACGAAACGTGTGTAGTCGTTTCGGTGTATGACGTTTAAATGTTCGCAAAACGCGTGACCATCAAATTTTACTAGAGTTTTTATGGTAATCATCACGTTTTCTGCCGTAGTCTTGTATCAGTAACGCGTTGTTTTGACGCGTAATGCATTACAAGTATGTTTCGAAACGTCGGCCGTAGAAGTTTTTCTAATTATACGGAATATTCCGATCATTTCGCAACGATTTACGACCGTTATTCTTATACGTGCGGCGACTGGCCGTTTTTTTGTTTTCGAAATTTCGAATCCGTATTATTTCTGGTAAAACGGAAAACGTTTCACGAATCGCAAAAACTTTATAGTATGTCGAATGAACGTACACCGTGTTTCGAATACATTAATATAGTGCATACGAGGCGTGGTTATTAAATAACGAGAATTTCAAACCGATGACAAGGCATATGTAATAAGGATAATAACGTCGATATACATATTTATAAACTTAAAATATCACCGCGTCGAACAAGACCAGTTTGGCGAGTATCCGTGCTGCAGTTTACCCGTAAACGTTGTTTAACGTTGTAAATGTGTACGACACGTCGCACAAAATTCGAAACGTCTTAGTGAAACTCGAAGAATTCCAGAATCCTTTATGGGAAAAAAGCGAGTGAACACAACGCCGTTTTTCCTCTATACGAAGGGCGTAATTCAATGGGCGACTCGGGTACAAATTGTAAACCAGCTTTGTTATCTAACACGTCTCGCCTGTCGTCGGCGAACGAGCACGAAGCAAAATGCCTTAAATTGTGAGAAAACTGTTCGTGGACTGCCGAAATCCGTTACGCGCAGTTTTCGGCCCACGACAATGGTGGTCGCTTAAAGACAAAAAAACAAAACAAGTCCCAAAAAGCGTATAGACCAATGGTACACGTTTGGAGACGTTAAAATTATAATCAATCAAAAAAGTTTTCACGTCGAACGTCTCGTTATGTAATTACCGCATCGGGTAAATCGTCCGCAAACATCGTCATTTGGAATTTCAAGACAAGTTTCGGCTGAAACTTTCTTCGTTTTGTGTCGAGAGCGCGACATTATTACGCGCCAAAGCTATCGGATTTGTACCGAGTGACGTCGATTCAAATACGATATCGTGCGTACGTTTTTCGTACGAAATATCGTATTGAACCATACTGTACGCGTTGTTGTGCAACGTATATACGATCCTGGAGGAACGTCGACGACTCGGAAATATTATTACTGATATACGCTAAGCGGCGTTTTTCTCGAAAATACGCGACGATTTACATCGAAGTGCGCTGTTACACGGGACGTGTGACCTAGAGTTGTTAGAAGAAACTTTTATTCCAAAACTGACACAGACGCCGCGTATCACGGATAGAGAACAAGCACCTCCTCGTTGGCCTTTGAATAGGCTACCGTACGAGCGATTGCCGGAGCGAATCTGTCGCGAACGTACCAACTGTTTGTCTGATCGCGTCACACCGCTGCGTGGTTAATTCGATTTGGGAAATCGTGCAAAATGACGCGTTCTCCGGGCAAGCCAAACGATTTACACAGACCATACACGGGACCGTGTGGAAATCTCCAGCCAGAAATGACGAAATTATCTCGAATTACGCGAACTCATTTTATACCGTTGTCGAGTGTAGTATATTGAGCATAAAGGTTTCCGTTATAAACAATACGTTTAAATATTAAAATTCACGATTGACGTTAGTTTTTTTTTTTTAGGGAAGAAAAGTGACATTTTGCGTACAATGTATACATGTATATACAATATATATATATATAAGCACTCGTGAGTATGCATACTAATCACTGCCAAGTCGTTTCAGTAAAATGAAATTATCTTTTCATACTCACTATATATATATATAGCTACAAGCGAAAACACATTATTACACATTTTTCGAATCGCTCGCGTAGGTACGTCTATATATATTATACAGACGACGTCTACTCGCACGTGTAAGTATATATAACGTAATCGCGTAAACGTTGCGTTAAATTATATCTAATGACTGCGAAACACATTTTCAAGAAAATAAAAGTCCTCGAACGTTATTTTTCCCATTAGGGGAACAAATCACTTATAGCGTACAAATCCTTGACACTTGCCGCCGTTTCGCGTACAATAAGGTCGCGCGTTTTTTTTCCTAATAAAACGCCCTTAATGATCGAAATTATTACGTCGGCCGCGCGCCCGTTTAATAATTATCTTACAGTGGGCTTCGGCTCTCTTTTTTTACCACTCCGATTTCGTATAGTTGATAAAAATACGTTGGTCGTTACACGCGTATTTTCAAATACGCTTCGTTTAAATTTAATTCGATTGCTAATTTGTATACGAGCTTACGTGAACGCGTTTCAATTTCCAAACTACATATTATCGTAGAACAGATTATTATTACAGAAAAGGCCCGAGTTTTTTCTACGAAAATCTTCGATAATTATACAATTCGGTTACGCCTGTATAAAAACGACCCACCTAATTGTCTTCTTGGAATTTCTGTATTTTTGTACAGAATAAGAAAAACAGAGGGAACCGATACGAATGAGTCACCACAGAATTGATTATTACTGATCATGGTCCTGCTATCGTTAATTTAACCTAACTTATATTTTTCTAACGGTATTGGCCATACACTCACTGGCCGGAATGTCTGAATAAATTTATTTATAATTGACGAAATTAGGCACATAAATATAAAATATATCGTAATTATGAACTTCAAATATTTAAAGTTTTCCTTATGAAATCGTACATAGTAAAACTTTTTTCAGTATCAATCGGGCCTTTTATCCAGTTCATACTTTAACCCTTGAAAACACCTTGTCTAAAAACACACAATCGAAAAACAATTAAACACACTGCTGTACGAATTACAGTATAGACACAAACAAAACGGAAAAACCGAAAGAGACGCGACGAGAAAAATCGTCTCTTGTTAACGTGCGCGAGAGACGCGCCGTACTGTGTAAACGGACGTTTCCGATATGAACTCCTACGGTTACCGTTTATGCGTAACTGTAAAGTTTTCGTGTCCGGATTAGAAACATCACGTCCGCAAGCTCGATGTTGTTATCGAAGTGTTCTTTGGTTTCCAAAATGTTCAGAAAATAATTGCTCGTCGAAAAAATAACTTAAACCGAAATTCGACCTAACCTGTGCGCGTGCAATTACCCAACTTTACCCCAGTCTTATTAAGTAATATTCAGTTCTCAGTAGAACCCCTATTTTTTATAGTCTTCCAGTTAAATTTTAACTTACTTTTTTAGAATACTTTGAAATTGCTCAAATTACAAAGATTAAAAATCAACTGTAAATATGTCTTTTAGCCAGCTGTAATAATTGTTTACTATTATTAACAACGTTCGAGCTAGTATCTGTTGTTGCCAATATTGTATTCACAGTAAGTAATAAACCTATTAAAATCGTTTTTTAAGTTGTACGTTTTTTCCAATTTATAATTTTAATTCGTTTTAAATTCTATTATTATGATTACTAATTTATTTAGTGACCGAATCCGATTCCGAAGTATTATTCGAAATAGTAGAGGCAATAGAATTGAGCTTCAAATTGGACAAGGGAACTAATCTAGGTTGTTTTTAAACAATCATAAAATCAGTGGAGGATGTTGGTTCAGCCTCTTATTTCTGCGTTCATTGTCCACTGTTTGCCAAGATCCCGAGTCAAATTTTTTAACAGTCACCCTTATTTTAGGAACTGAATTCTTTTTTTCGGTAGGCATGTCGGCTCCATCCGAATAAGTCGGCATATTAAGAAATTAATTCTAATATAAAAAATAGAACACATTAGATAAAACCAAAAAAGAACGACACAGTAAAGCGGCACGACTTTAAGGGAATTCGCGCAAATAATTGTACCCGCCGTTATTAACCCTCCGGTTATTTCGTCAACCGCACGTCCTGCGTTCGATAAATTTCACGATCTGGACATCGAGTTCGTAAAAAGAACGGTTTCATCGAGCGAACCAGACGTATATACATTTGGTTTACGCGCCGTATACAATAATTGATCAAGTCGTAAATTAAAAATTTTAAAATAAAACTCGTCGAAAATTGGTCGCTAAGTAAACAAAAGTATCGTTCTACGTTATTTCGAGTCGACGTCGATCGTCAATAATTGACAATCATTGCCCGACAACGAAGAATGTGAGTTATTGTTTTTAGGCTTTTCGTTATAAATCCGTCGTATTTTATTCAGTTTTCGCGTAAAAGAACAACTGAAGAGAATCGTTGTTTCGAGTCAACGTCGATCGTCAATAATTGACAATCATTGCCCGACAACGAAGAATGTGAGTTATTGTTTTTAGGCTTTTCGTTATAAATTCGTCGTATTTTATTCAGTTTTCGCGTAAAAGAACAACTGAAGAGAATCGATCAAGAGAGTCAACCGTTGAACGAACAACGGTAGCGACAACATCGCCGCGAACGAAATACGAACAAATCACGATCTTTTACGAACGGATTGAAATTGACGTATTGACAAGTGTAGGCTTACGTTTACAGGTATATATTATAGTAAAATTCCGTCTAGATTCGCGCTTGTTTTCACGACTCGGACACACATTATCGTTTCGTTCCCTATTGAACAAATAACAATATAATAGTACGAAATCGTTTCGAAACGTTTCACTTTTTAAATCGCCTTATAAGGTCGCGGATTCGGTCAAATGATTTATCCTACGTGCCCAATTGATAATATACACACCGGGCTCTCTATATAGAGTCGTCTTCGTGTTCACCTTGGATTGCATAACCCTGGCGCTTGTGTACTTACCGGCGTTATTGGTTCGTAATCGACCTATAAATATTGACGGGCACCCAAAAGCTTCGGTACCTCGCGGTATCTCTAGTCCAACACGCAGCTGGACGAACCGTTTATTTCATTCCGACGGCATTTACGCCGCGATTTGCTTTACACACGATTCCCTCGCCCTCGGTCGACAAACCAACGACGACGACGGCCTATTGACGTAACGGTTGACGGTAAAGCGGTTTTTGTTCGTCCACAAATCTCTTAATCGGTTCGATATTATCTATTAACTATTTTAAGCCAACTTCGAATCGAGTCCGTACGAAAAACGCGTAAACCGGTCAGTTATTTTACGCTCGTCCGTTATACTATTTCGACATAAGGCGCTTAGGTAGATTTTAGATCGACGAAAAGTCGAAAATTAAGACTAAACGACGAAGACGTACGCGAATTAGAAATTACGGAATATTCGAAAAACGGATTCGTAAATTTCAACGTAATTAAGTAACACAGAAAACGTAATCGTAATAAATGATCTTCTCGATGTACGTGTAGTTTGTAATTGTTTACGAACGTTCGCGTTATTATTAAATTCTTCGGATCGTTATTCTTCTCTGGAAAAACAAATCTTCCGGTCTTCGATAACATGTACGCGTATATTGTTCCCATAGTCGTCGTTACCAATTTTTTTTTGCGTTTAAAAAATCTCTGTTTTCGTTTATCCGTCGTTATTTCGCTCAAATTCTTGCCCTAGTTTACGTCTCTTGGCTACATTCGTCCACTACCCCAATTGTTTTGCGTTAAAGTGCCACAAAAATCGAAAGTATTATTATTATTATTATTATTTTCGCCCGCCCGTGTAGTTACCGTCGTGATACGTTCGACGATTCCGTGTCCGTTAAAAATTTGCATCTATCGATCACCGAACACGACGGTGTCTTTTTTTATGACGAAATATTGACACTCGCCCGCTCTCGATACTCGCCGCTCGGCTGTTTTCGTCCGTCCATTCTTGACCCGTCTCTACACGATGATGGATCATCGCCCGTTTCGCAAGAAAACGTTTTGTTATCGATTCGGCGGGCTCTTTTGTCTTTTCGCCCCAAACAATTTTAGTCTCGTGTCCCTCCCAACCTAAACGTCGGCGTGGTAAACGTACTCGATGCTGATCAACGTCGTCACAATTCGCGCATAGTCTCCATTTATTGTTGATCGAATCCGACGATATATGACGATGTATACGCGCTTCGTTAATTAATACGTATAAATACGGCCGGACGTAATACGCGCGCTTGAACAAGAGAAGATTCCTTATGGTCGAATAACGGTAGATTATTTCCGTTTTATCGGCGTGACGCGTTAACTTTGTGTGGCGTCAGGATTTGGTCGTCGTATAAAATATAATCGTATTACGTTGTAGGAGGGCCGCATTCGGACAATTACCACGGCTAAAATCCTTTTTTAAACTTCGAATTAGAACATGTTTTATCGAATTGTTCAAGGTCATCATCTCTTCGTAAGTCTTGTTGTAGTTCTCCATAACTACGATATCAATAACACCCCGTATAACGTTTTACATTCAACTCGCCCACCCATTATTTTTAATCTTATCTACTTGCTTTTCCTGGTTTCGCTATTTATTTATTTAATTATTTATTTTCATTTTTTCCCCTTCTAGCACTTCATACTTAAAGTTTTCCCGTTCTTTTTCGTTTTATCTTTTAATGTATGTAATAACTCAAAAAAAAAGAGAAACAAAAGTAAAAGGGAAAAATATGCTGAACTACCTATACGTAGATGTTAGGTATGAGTGGGGGATGTGTTTTATTTTAATGAGTTACTACGTAGATTGGTTTCCGGGATTGTGAGTTCGAGAATTATTTAGGAATGTCGTTATTATTTATCGAACGAATTTAAAAAGAAATACTTGAAAAATTAACTGAGAGAAAAGTTGGGACGGTGAATTTGCGTAAGAAATAAGAACGAGTCGAGACGCAGATATCTTGGTGTAAAGAACAACCTTTGATGCTCGGAATACCAACTTCTGCTATATGGTGACGCGTAGCTGGAGTGGGCTCAGATTCTGTAGAAGACGAAAGTTATCTGTCCCCGTGGGGAGACAGACGTCATCCGGTGATCCACCGACTGACTGTACCGAGAGCCGGTGATCCATCGATGGATAGAAGGTCCATGAATGACCAACCTCTCTGCTGAATGACCTACTGCCCGACTGCCTCGCGCAAGGGTGTAATTTTTGTGTTTTATAGCCGAGTCGTCCGGCCATATTATTGCGACGTGGTGGCCGGCTCATATTAAATTTCGTCAAATTCGGCGTGTTGTGTCTACGTTTTTTTATATGTTGATCGTTTTATTGTTTTTCGATATTTTTCTATTTGCTTAATAAGGAACACGTATTCGTTTGATTCGTACCCGTCAGGATGATATATTTTTTTTTTATAGCTTGTAAACTTTTTGTATAAATAAAATGTGTTAATTTTGTGGTTATCGTGGAATGGCGACTCTACCCCTTTTTTGCGCGCTATATGACATTATTATCCGTATTTTATTAAAGTAGGTCATTATTCAGAGAAGTTCAAGTGTCGTTCTAACATTTATTAAAATTTCGTTTTTCCATACATTATTATATCAAATTTCATCGAAATATGTTGATAGTATTAGTTCCCACAATTATATCTGTGGATATTATTATACTTCCGTACCCCACAGTTGTATATTCGACATTATTTAGGTAAATGGTTTAGTATAGTAATCGAAATTTCTACGTTGCTACGATACGCCCGAAACAGTTATTAAACACGCTTAACGTTTCTAATTCGACGAATGTACTTCGTTAAAAATTATCGATCGAAATCGATTGGTAATTGTTCGAATATTCTCATTAGACGTTTTTGTTCCTCGAGGTCAACAAAATGATTAGAAATATGTTGCGAATGGTCAGATGCAGCTTGCCGAAAATTACGTCGTGCATCAAAAATAAATTATACGGACAATTTCCGATGAAGGTTGGCAAGATGATAAGATCGCAAGCGAGTAATTTGAAGTACGTACTACTTGGGTTAGGCACGTCTGTTCTTTTATCTACTTTGTTATTTCGATCCAAGTCATTAAGACTTTGATAACGATAAATATTTCATATTCTATATAATACAATGATTTCGAACACCCGAAACGCGTTATTAAAAATACGTTAATCCATTAGTTGATCGAGGACTAACGTTTCGAGTTTCTTTTCACTGGCGAACGCGCTACATTTTTTAGTATCGAACGTGCCACGTCGATTACAGAACGATTGCTGGGCCATAAGAGAGACTTGGTCGAGAACAAGTCGTCGTATTTCCCGGGACAAGCAGAAATCGGCAATACGCGATTCGCCGTACGTGTTCCATACGTGCCGCCGATACCGCTCGAACAAAACAAAATCGACCAACAAGTGTGGCGGCGGATGGCCATGGACTTCATGCTGCAACGTTCCTGTTGTCCGATATGGCAGAAGACTGGCGTCTGGAGGTCGTTCGTGATCGGAAAACCGCCGACGGAAGACAACGCAAACGAATTAAACGTGAAAGACGACAAGTCACCGCTGTATTTGGAGCTTCCGACACAAAAACCGATGGCCGACCAGGAGACGGAAACCGTCGTCAACGTGTACACGCAAACGTAACGCCGACCATAACGATATATTTATATAGATTTGCTCCTGGGTTTCGAACTCTTTAGCGTGTATTCTCATCCCCAAAAATATTCTGAACTCCTACGGTTACCGTTTATATGTAACTGTATAGTGTCCGGATTAGATTAGTCCTCAGCTCGATGTTGTCATTGTAGCGTTCTTTGGTTCCGAAAATAATCGCTTCTCGTTAAAAGGGTTTAAACAGACGTTCGGCTTAATCTGTTTGTGTGCAATTATCCAACTTCTAAAAAAAGGGGGAATTTTTTTGACGACCGTAATCGTAATAGTTATCTTCTACGATGACGCAACTCGAGGCCGCCAATATCCGAATTCGATTCGTTTGAAAATACAGTTAACCGGTACTGTTGTTCCGAAACTGGTGACCAAAACAATAAAATTCGGTCAACGATAGTATATTATGGGCGTGGGGATGTGCTCACATTTGAAATAGACGGCCACCGTTTATCATTTACGCATTACCGTCGGCTCGATTCCAAATACGAGAGTAGGTTAGTGTTCCATTCTTTCCTCACCCAGAGGGACACGTCGACCGAGTACTGGTAGCCTGTTCCGAATACCGGATGAAGGATTACGCGAAGATAATAACGACAATTTTATTGCGTTACTACAGAACGCCGGATAATGATGAGCTGAATTCGATGAAGAAACGGGTGCTCCGACAAATTAAAAGAGTGTTGGACGACAACCAGATCGACCATAACGACGAGTGGTCCGTAGAGGTGTTGAATGATGAGAGGTTAATGGCGTTTACCACGGATAATAAGTGCATAGTCGTCACCACCCGGCTGTTAGAAACCATAGACGATAATTTATTGGCGGCCGTCTTAGCATTTGAGATTACGTGCTATATGGATAACCACCGGAAAAACCGATACCTCATAAAAATAATCAGTTACTCGATGATCTTCACAAGTTCTTTTTTTGTATCGAACTTGAGTGACGCGGTGATCGTTTCGACCTTAAGCGTCGTTCAAATATTACAAATCCATAAATTCAACAAATATTTGGACGAAGACGCGTTTAACAAGGCGTGCATGATGACGAACAAATTCGTCGTCGACAAGAACGATCTTCGACTATTATTGAAGACGCTGAAAAGATCGAACCCTTCAGCCCGTTATCCTTAGATTGCAGAGGTACGTACAGACGTCCCACGTCGGTACTGCCGGCGTGGCGTAGGATTTTCTGTCTCGATCGTATCGAAAGTCGTTGTGGTATTCAAGGACTCGTTAGAAATTCTAGGTTCCTATATATTATTCCAGGGCGTACCTGTTTCAATTCTTAAGCTGGAAAATAAATTCGACGTCAACGTCGGCTAAGTAAATAGCTAATAGTTTTATTCGTTATTTAAATAATATTTTCCGTTTTAAATCGCCTATCGGTTGCAGGTTCCTCTTCGGATTTTCTTATTTCCGCACGACTATGTTTGTTCAATAACGTTTGCGCGGTTTAAAACACCGAAAATAGTTTTTTCCGTTGCATTTTTTTGCGGCTAGTGGCCGTACACACCATTTACACAACTTTAGAGCGACTGCCTTTTTTATCCGTTCTGGTACTGCCAGTGCTATGAAAGTGGGACATTTATATACCGTGCGTGGTAATTGACAAATAAAGCATTCTGTATTGGAATTGGCTATTATGACGATCACACTTTTTTATTTCGGTTATTTAATAAGGATATATTACGACTACTTATATTTCTGCACGTTTCAATTGCCTTTAATACTTTAAATCGGGCTTCTAAAAAATTGATTATATTGGTAACAGGTGCTACGTTATATTTTGGCGCATTTTTTTCCAATTCTCGCAAAGTACTTTTAACTAATTTTATTATTATTAAATGTACTCCGCTCATCGAGAGACTCCTCTTCTGAGAAGACTTTTCTCTAACACACGAGTTGGCGGGAGTCTGAACCGATAGCTTGTCCGGCAACCCGTGCCAACTGCTCCTCACTGCTGTGGACTGCTCTGACTGCGCTTAAATGCCTCGACTGCTGAGTCGAGAATATTGTCGATGTTGTTTCTTTAATTTTCAGCACCTTTTTCTCTTTGTCGATTTCCACAAACATTTTTTCACACGGCGAATTGACATTCCTTTCAGTATTGTGTTTCATTTCTACTTTTTCCACCGTATCTACGCTTTCCGTGGTTTTTTATATTAACATTAATTAGCTTCGACGCGTCATTCGTTTCCTGTGATTTGTCATTCTCATTGGCCGTCGACATATTGATTTATATATGGAAACTGGTAGTGCTGTTTAGAACAAGATCGGATTTAAAATACTAGTATTTCTTCCGTTCTTCAGAAATTTATAACATATTCTAGCAACACTAGAAATTATTATTATTATTATTATTATTACTACTATTAATTTTAAAAATAATTCGAATTACCTTCGTAATCCGAACATTTTGTTTTTTTTTGACAATAAAATTGTATATAACTCGAGCGGAATATATTGTCTATTTCAACTGAAACTGTCGCTATTCAAAAATTTTATAACAATAATACACCGTCGCTTTGTTTTATACTGTGTAAATTATAACAAATACCCCGGGTACGAATTACGTAAAACGGCAAAAAGCATTTTTTAAAAATTTTACTTTTTTTTTTTACAAAAATAGGTTTGCGGTTTGAACCTATTCGACGACTTTTACCGGTATTTACATTCCGTCCAAAATGATTTTAATAATTTATTATCATCAAAAATGGAAGTTATTAGGGCTAATTCGTTAATAAGCCGGTAAATCGCGCGATTGGAACGAAAAAATTATCGATTATAACGCGTTTTCAACGAACATGATTTTTGAAAAGAAACATGATACGTACATTATAGATCTTCCCAATCTCGGGCGACACAATATCTATTAAAACATCGTGTTTCGACGCGCGTATTTATATATAGGTGGGTAGGAATTCCCGTGAAAAGTCTCGCGTATATCGGTTCTGACGCACGCGAGAAAAATTTTATTATACAGATCGGTCGTCGTTTTTCGCGAAATACATCGCCGTTCAACTATTCGATACGTACGTATTGAACAGGGCGAATTGTCGAGCTTTTTTATATCGTTTAGGTTGAAAATATTTTAACGTTGTTGTAATTAGGGAAAAATTTAACATCGATATGTGTATGTGTGTGTGCTATAGCACCTGTCGTGATTTATTTGAATTCGATTTCACGACGCATATATAGAGCATTTAAATTCAACGGATTCGACGCTATACATTATAAAATGCGATACGTTCGAAATTGGACGAAATAAAATTACGCGCATTTTCGCTCGTTTTTATTCAGGGTTCTATTCACAAATTCGGATTACAAGCCGAACGCAAATTGCAGTTATTAAGTGTACGAATTACAAAAAGTGTTCAAATATGCGTAATTATATTACGGTCCAACATATATATATATAAAACGAACGAATTATATTTTCACTGGGTATACCGTAATAATTAAAAGACGACTATAACAACAGAACTGTATATATAATTATATCGTGCGACGAGAATATGTTCAATAATCGCCGTTAAGGCGTCGCTTTAGGGCGATACGTTATTATTACGTCGATCATATAGACGCGGGAATCTAAAAATTCGATGATTATTGTAGACGACGTCGAATATCGTTTTGTAGAACATTTGGCGAATTACGTAGACCTAAATAATAATACGTTACCCAAAGACATTAGAACCCTTCGCGTTTTGCTAGCGTTTTATTGGTGATCACGTGACATATTGTAACGAGATATATTATTTTTCGGGTACGGGATAAATTCACGATAAAACGACAAATCATTATATTTATATATATTTGTGTTCGAGAAGGGCGAAAATAATATAATTTCTTAATATCGTAAAAAGTTGTCGCGACGAAAGTATATTTAAAATGTAGAAACGCGAAACGCGACCGAATGTAAGACGCGGTTACGACGAAAGTAATAAAAATATACGGAAACGCCAGCGGCATAATGCGATTATATTATTTATACGTAATGTGTATACAATATGATCGTTTTTTTTTTTTTCGAAAGAAAATACGAAAGTAATAGCGTAGGTATGACGTTTATATTACGCGCGTGTCGTGTGTAGTAAAATTCGAAGCGGTAGAACGCGTTCCTCGAAAATTGTGACGTGCGCTCGGACAATAAAAACTTATCTACGGAAAATATATTGTGATACGCGTACGTATTATTGGGTACGGAGTGCAGTGCCTGAATGTTTTAACGATAATACGTTGAAATCACGTGTACGTCGAATATACATACATCTCTCTCTTTCTGTGTATACAGTAACATTTAACAATGCAGAGCCACGATCCATACGCGAGTGCGCGTGTTATTCTTGAATTTTTATATCGTCGTCGGTTAGTTCTCGTTTTACCCGTAGTTTATAATACGTGCACGACGTGTTGGCGTCGGGAATGATTAACATGTTCTACCGACGAATCCGTTTCGTCAGTTTTCCGCGCGCTAGACGAAAAACCCGTCGCCGTCGACAACCGTAATAACAACAATCCGGGTCGGGTCCGCCAGTCTCGAAAACCAACACTACGCGTAATACGCACTCGGAAGCGCGTCGTTAAAACACGTCGGACGAGTAGCGCAATGTAACGCGTACGAAAACGTTACACGGAACATTACCCACCGCGTGAAATTCATTAAATATCACGCGGAGTAATACGCGTACATACTGAACCAGATAATCGAGTGTACGAATTCGGTTTTGGTTTTTTGTATAATACGATCCGATTTTGTGTTTCGAGAACGAAAATGAATTGGACGTAATAATAAACGAACGTGTCGCGTATTGGTATACGGGATTTCGTTCGCCCGATGCGATGTATGTACGAAATACTTTGAAGTTTTGAATTCCTTCCAGCCCGGTACAATCCACGACCCAGTCGTATTTCGTTATATACGTCGATACTACAAATCGCCCGCTGTATTTCGTTTAGCGAAAAACAAAACCAAACAATAAAACCGTATATTACGAAACGACCACGGTCGTATTTCAATTGGCTCGAAACATTTTTAAATAGACTACGCAAGTTTTTATACCGCGACGACGAACGCGTGTTTCAAAAACAAACCGAAAACAATTACCGATATTCGTATACAGGCGAGATCCGAAATTGACGGTTAATCCGGCCGATTTATTTATCCGGAAATTAAGTTGCGTCTGTATATATATATATATATATATATAGCCTTTTCGGGTATTTTATAGTTTAATGGAGTACATTAATTACACGGTCGAAACGTACGCTCTCTGTAGATTTTATAATATTATCGTGGATCATTAAACGAGTTTTCACGTGAATAAGTACGTACGCCCCTGCCGTTATTCCGCGTCCACCTATTAAATTGGAAATCGAACAAACCGCGAAAAATTGATTTTGTTCCTCGTAAGAGACACGGTCGTTACGGACCGAGTAAATTTATCGTGGTTTTCGTATTCGTTAAATAGGCTGTTACTATTTCCCGTACGTTTCCTACTTTCAGTAACCCAACGAAACAGGTGCTGGGGAATATTAATATCGGCGTTAGTTGGACGTATTTTCGAACGGCGCGTAAATTATAATTTAGTAACGATCGATACGCGTTTTAAAAACGAATTATACGATCGAAAACACCGGCTGCTTCATCATTCGCCCTAGGTAAAACGCGCGTGTTATTACGTTGCACCCGCAGTGACGTGTTTTTTCTTCGCTGTTATTCGATGGAAACGCGGTTATTTTTAATATATTCCATTGTGTGTTCGACCATTATCGAAAACGCTCGTCTATTTTTCATTTTTTTTTTTTCAATTTTTAAATCGTTATTTTCCACGTTCGTTTACGTCGCTTTTCTAAATGTATTATCGTCACGAAGTAATTTCGCGAAATACTACCGTTAATGAAAAAAAATAAAGGAAAAAGACGGGAAGAAAATTTAATATTCTGCTTTTGACGCGTTTACGGTGCCGAGAAAGGGGAGGAATTCATACGCGTATATTTTGGTACGAGAATGACGGGTTTGTTTTATGCATGTCTAGAGACACATTTTGATGGGTTTAATATAAGTACGTTTTGTTTTTTTGTTGTGCAGTACTTTAAAATACGTAACCAGACAGCGGTTAATTTAGGTTGAAAATTCTTTCGTACAGCGAACAAAAATCTCCAGTTCTCACAAATATAACGTTAAACTTTGACCGAATTAGTTTTTTAAAAAAATATTTCGTGACCTATATTTTTATATATATATATATATATATAAATATAAGGACATTTTTATATCCGCGGTATTTTTCAACAAATTTAATGAAAAATCGGTCGAGCTCGAACAATACGCTGTTCGAGGTTTCGAACATTCCCCGCCCGTAACCGAGTTTTTAAAAACGGCAACCAGAATGATATCGCACCTCGCAATTTTCGAATTTAATTAACAGAATAAACCCCTAACCTCTAAACTAAACCGCGCGTCATTGGACGCCAACACCACCGTGACCCACTATATTATAATAACGTTACGTCTCTCGTTTTCGGGTTTCAAACAACGTTATATTTCGCGTCCATATTCCATAACGTACGAGGTTATTATATACAAACACTAAAAGTTTATAAATATTATATACTAAACACTGTTATACACAAACGTATACACTATATATATATATATATTTATGTGTAAGTGAAAGAACGGCACATGCGATACTATTATATGAAATTATACAAATTGTGTGTACGTTGCGATATTATTATTATTAGCGGTCCGAAATACCTTTCAGACAACAGCGATATACTATTTTTGAGCAAATTATTATAATATATAGGTACAACGTAGTTATGCGTGTATATATATATATATATATATATTTAGTACGTATTTATGCTAATGTATATCTTTCCGCGTAGCTTATTATGCATAAATAAGCGTTTCTGGTGCAGTATACGTGTATTTTTTTCGGTTCGAAACACGCAATCTCTAAATCGAGTCGATTCAGTTTACGACATATTACGCAACTCTCCGGCGTTATCGTATATCGTTATGATCTATAAAGTATCCCCGCACGATCGACATAATACGCGTTTAATATTAAACCCGACGTCCGTACGGAACGTATTTACGTACAAAAACTATCGAAAAGTTTCGAACAAAACGAAAACCAAAAAAAAAAAGTACCGTTAAAACGGCCCAAACATATACCGTTATATTCACGTATGAAGATCATTACCCCGCCCCAACCACGTCAGAACCCGTGGCGCACAACCCCTACAAGCACCCTACTCGGAATACGCGCGCGTTGAAACAATTACAGCGTGTATAACGAGGGCGGTTATTTTCGTTGCCGATATTACGTCCAATATCGTCCCGGGGTGGGCGCCAAATAGACGTACGATTATATATCCGCCGCGTACTATTGCACGTACGGGAAACGTCTCGAAAACTACATCGACGCCGTCACGCGGATCGCGTCGTTCGAAAATGAAAAATTAATACCGACGTTTTATATATATATACGAAACTCGACCGCGCAGTATCAGATATAATGTCGTCCGTGTACAACTTAGTACAGATCTTATTTTATAGATAAGACTTTGTACACGTATCACAAACGCAACAATAACAACAACAACAACACACACACATATACATATATATATATATATAAATAGATAGATATTTAGATGTACTGTTTAGATATACGACCATGTACGCATATACGTAGAAGTCACTTGGTTGGCGGTGGCGTTAGATAAAGGAAGAACTAGAGGGAGAAAGAGAACAGTTACGACGTACTAATCGGAAAAAAAATAATAAAAAACGATCGTACACGCCGTGTATTATACACGTACATAGATACGGTCTGTGTATGCATTTGAATAAATCGGTTTGCGATTAGTTAAAGCGAGCACGTAACTTTTAAGAGTATACGTGGACATCGATGGAATTACATCTGGTTCGTTATGATTCTGACGTTTTCCGACGATGGTTCGCGAGGACGAATTCGTTTACGGAGTACAATTACGATCTAGATCCAGGAGACGAGAGATGGTCCCATATTTAGTATATACGGGGCACTGGTGCGGAGTTGTAACGCGGTCTGCTCGTACGAAAATCGTATACATTGTTGTTCGATAAGTTCTTTGGTTTTTTTTCTTCTAAACCGACACACAATCGTCCTATTATATAATACGGCAACGGCCGACCGAGTTCGCCGGCGTTTGAATTTACCGTTGACCGGTAAAAATGTCTAAACGAACACACTTTGTATCGGACTGGCGTGGGTATTCGTCGCGGAAAAATAAAACGTATTTACGCGAGCGAAGAATCGTGCGTTTATTTTTCTCGTAGCCAAGCACCCTATTTGGGTTTCTCAGTTCTAAAAATATTCGCCGTGTAATATTTTTTGTTGTTGCGCGAAAATCGCGTTGAAACACGGTACGCGAAAAAGAAACGTATTCTCGGAACTG
>JAIPRN010001060.1:0-55494 GCA_025469175.1 Geopemphigus sp. TES_GeoC_2020
CTATATACGGTGTTGTGTTGCTTTCTTAATATAAGCTCTAAAAATTTTACAATCTCTCATTAAATTCGACATTCTTAATTCTTTAAGCTTTCTACATTCTTAGTTCGACTATTTTTAATCTGCGAGTTGTAGACGTGAAATCTTTTTCATACGTTTTTTAATCGTTTCAAATAAAAGGTTTATATTTATTTGTATTTATATATTCATATACGATAACATATGATGAGTAATAGTGTGGTGAGAAAATTGCTCCGCAGGTTAGGTTAGGTTATCACCCGCTAATTTTATTACTAAAATAATCGTAGAATTTTTGAAAAATGGCCGGACATTTTTAATACGTTTGTGATGTTTGTTAATTTGTTGAAAAAATGTGTGTGAAACGAAACCGATACGCTAATTGAAAGATTGGTCTTACAAGAAATAACCGAATAAAAAGTAATTTTAGTTAATGTTTAAATTTTATTACTTTAAAATATTTATTTAAAAGAAACCGGAGGTATTAATCAGTCATTATATTGTCGCACTGGTCAGTGTAAAAGGGCTATATTTTCAAAATGTTGAATTAATATTTTTCGATATCTTGTAAATAATTTATTTCTAAATTTTGGAAATTTAAAATTCGTTATAAAGACTTTTTTTATATTTGATCACAAATAATAATATCAAATACATTGAAATAAAATTCAGGCATGTGTGATGTTTTATTATATGTACTTCAGTAGAGAGTTTGGGAGTGAGGCTACATTTAAAAAAATAATATAATATAATTTTTATTTAACTTTATGTGTTAATTAAATAAGTTCTAATAAAGGCCAAGGCCATTTTTAGCCATCTAATTTTAATTCATCATTGTTATATTAATATTGAGTGTATATTTAGCATATCTATAGATTAAGGCTGAGTTCTAGTCTGTCAACATCTTTTGAACAGTGGGCTTGTTGACCGTACCTAGGTGTTGTATTTGTGGAATTGATGATAATAGTGGTAAGTTCAATATGTCAGTAGTTTTTATCATTCAGCGTCTGTAATTATAATATCTATACAATATATTCGTCACAATCGTATAGAGTAAACATTTCACTTTTAATTATTTCAAAAAAAATTTAAAAAGTTAAACTTATAAAATATTTTATGTCATAAGTACTACTGTTGGATAGTTCCTTAATTCAAGAAAATCATGTTAAAATATATATACACTTCATCACTTATGCTCATTGTAAAAATACCCCTACAGATTATATATTTTCTTAATAAATGTTAAATAAAAAAAAAAATTATTTCAAATAAAAGTTTCGTAAATACACATATTTACTGAAAAAAAGAGTATTCTACATATTTCTACACAAATATCTTATTATGTTTTTAAATAATTTTTCTCAGATATTTTCAAAAGAAAAAAGTTGGCTAATTATCAAAGAAGATTTAAGCATCCAAACATTCTTCATTGCCTAAGGTCTATTATTTTTCAAACCTCTATTAATCATTATTTTGAATTTTTTTAATTAAAAAGATACATTTTTAGTATTGTTATTTTTCCTTAGTTGTTACAAAGTATAAATGTGTGTATGTCGATAATGGCTGTTAAGAAAGTATTTACGATGATAAAATTTTTAAAAAATTGTGTTTCGTTTAAAAAACTTAAAAAAATAAATTGCGAATACTAAAACCGGAATCTTTAAATAATAGGAATTAAGAAATTCCTTATTTGCTTTATCGAACTAAAGCTTCTTCCGAATAATATTTCATTATAGACTTCAACGCTTAATAGATAGTACAAATGCTTTTAGTATCAGTTTATCTATACTCCGTGTACTTCGAAACTTATTCTTATTGGAACTACAAAGCTTAACTATTTTCTAGAAATCGTCGTAGTAACTTGAATGTTTTAAATAACTGAAATATTTTTTTGACGCATTTCTTCTAATTGGCTTTGTACATTGTTCCTTGATATGATTTCCCTACTCCCGCGTACAATTAACAATTGGTGAAATTTAAAGCGATAATGTAATTTTTTCGATTCTATTCGATATTACTGCGTACTAATGGTGAACAAGACAGAGCGATTATATTCACCCCGTTTCTTCGGGATAAGAAATTATTATATATTGTACCCTTATATTTGAAATTGTTATCACGATGGACGAAAATTACATTAGTTGTGATACTTTCTCTTACGAAAATTTAATCGTAGGTTATTTAATTGTAATCTCCGGCTCTTTGATAAAGAACATACAAATTATAAATCTTTATTTGCCTAATATTGTCGTCAAGACTATTAGGTAAATAATTTCATGTTTAGCTAGAATAAATAACGCGTATTCAACGTTAATTCTAATATTTCGTTGTATTATAAGAAATATCGAAACATCACCAGTCGTCTTGTTTCGAAATTTATGGTTTTTTAAAAATGTCAATAAACTCGTTAGACCAATTGATAGCTAACACACATTATTAAATATATCGAAACAATTCATAGTCAAATAAATTTTATCGATAATTTATTCATAAAATATACAGTATATGAATTACACATTTTCGAAAACAACAAATATCAAAATGAACTAAAAATGTAAAGTAATCGCGATGAATTTAATTATTGACTAGACATTAATTTCCTAGATCTGTCACAAACGATGACAACGTAATGAAATTGTTTTCAAACGCTAAAATTGAAATATAAACACGTAATTAATCGTTTAGGATAACTTTATTGTCTTGGCATACAGAATAATATTAATATCAAAATTTTATAATATAGTACATTCACACTTATTAGAATCTTAATGACCTATTAGATTGTGACTTCAAGTGGTCAATAACGGAGTTTTTTGTATTACGTTATCTAGACTTAAGTACATATTTGTTAATAATTATCTATAATTATTGTGGTTAAGCAAGCGTACACGAAATCAACCTTAAAGAGGTACTTAGTGTGGTGACGAATCAACCAAAACACAGGATCAATAATTGTTATATATATATAAATTGTTTCTATTCGAGTTGGTTTTGGTTTGTCTGTTTGGTTGCCAACCATCAGGGTTCAATCAATAAAAAATTGTTTTTATTGCCTTTCTAACTCCTTGAAGACTAATATTTTGGCTATTTAAATTGGATAACCGAATGGCAAATTTGAGTCTCTTTACAATCCATATTTAAATATTAAGTCAACAATAATTGTTATTGTTCACAATTTTTTTATTACTTCTTTGATGTACTTTTGGGTCAACAATTTATTTTACTCTACAATATTGTTACCGAAAAAGGTTCTACAATATGCACAAGTTTGAAAATATAAAAACTATTTCTTTTGTTTACAAATTAAATGTATCTTGTAATAAGAAGGAATATGAATAAATATATAAATAAAAGTAACGACGATATAAAACAATAAAAACTTTTTTTAATATGATGTACACGTGTATTAAAATCTTAATATTTCTTTTTCGTTATATTGCAAAAGTATATTAAATTATCTTTACACACATGTATTACTATAATATTTGACTCGTATGTGTGTATATAAATAAAGTGTAAAATGTTATTATTTATTTAATAAAATTATTCCTTAATATAATACGCACGAATAATTATTCTTGTAAACAAATATAAAATTAAATCTAATAGCATGACGATCAGTTGATAGCAGTAATAGTTGATGTAACTGTCAAGAACTGAAAAAATATAAAATTAATTACATTTATATTTGCATGTTAGATTATATATTATATTAAATTTACTTTTATACTATTTAAACCAATTAGTCTATGCTTAATGATTTACTTTTGAACAATATTTGCAATAATGTGTGTTGTTATCAAGAAAGGTAAAATATATTACTTTTCTAATATTTTTATCACAAGTAACATATAACAATTATATATAAAATATAAAAATTGGTCGTTAAGTTTAAACCTAAATTATAATTGATAACAATATTTCATATGTTTTCAGTTAATATAGATGATATATTTTTTTTGTAAATGATACGTTTAAATTTAAACCTTGTTACAATTAATCTTCAATAGGTTAATTTATGTCATTTAATTATTTATTTAAGGTAAATACTCTAGTTAATTTAAATTGTATAATATTCTTTCTGCTAAAATTATATAATGATTTAAATCCCGGAAATGTTTTGAATTTTTTATATAATAAACACGTTTGAATTAATTTATTCCATGAAAATGTTTACGTTACCTAACGGAATAGATACTCTGAAAACATTGACTGAAGGTAAATTATAATTATATTTTATATACAATTAGTTAATTTTGAAACAAGATGTATTTTTAAATGTCATTTTTTGTTGATTTTATAAAAATAAATGTATTTTATCGTAATTTAGGCAATTGATATTTGCCAAATAAATAATATATTTGTTTTAGTTATAGAATTTATTTGGAAATAATATTGTTATCAATTTAAAATGTATACTTGTAATATCAACATTTAATTTGAAATTTGTATTCACTAATTTTTAAACACTTAAAATTTAATTTACAAACAAAAAACGCGCAATAGTCAATCGTTAGTTTTAAACAATTAAAAAAAAAACACTATCTAGTATTGAAATAAAAAGTATTGAATAGTATTGATATAAAAAGAAATTTAACAACTTCTACCAACTTCTTGTAATTGGTATACATTTTGTGATAAGGAAATGTAAAAGAAAATATATTTATAATTACACATCGCTTACTTTAGTTTGAGTATCAAATGATACAATGGCATTTTGATTATTAATAGTGAATGGCAAACAAATATCCAAATCATATTTTGTTTGTTTTGTCGTGGTTAGTATTATACAATCTTCTCCACATTTTAAATCAATCTCTCGAGAATTATTCTATTGTTATTATAAATATAAATCAATTAGAAACCATAATGTAAACCAATATATTGTTTATTAAATTACCACTTCTGGCAACCAAACATCCAAAATCATTTTCAGTGGCTTATCTTCTGGTTGTGTATAAATTCTGTATTCAGGTCTGACATGTCTATTTAATTGAGAGAGATTATTTTCTGCATTTAATTCTTGAATTAAAGGTTTCTTTTTTATTGACGATGGCCTAGGGGGTCGCTGCTGAATTCTATGTTGTTGTAAAGATCCGATACACTTTCTATTCTTTAATAAAATTGGATCTTAAACGAAATATTAATATAATTAAAACAAAAATGTTTAAAATATCGCAATCTACGATTAATAAATACTTTCTGAGCTTATTTCAATTTTGAACTTTTCAGCAACGCCTTCAATTGTAGCAGATATGATAAATGTGTGGAATAGTTCATTGTTTTGACATTTTTTAAAAAATTCGGAATTTACTGCCACGTCATAAACTACAATAGGTTTGCCAGCTATAATACAAAAATGAATTACCATTAAAACTATAATAATTATGTCTAAAATTAAATATATTTTCTATTATATTTATATTGAATTGGTTCTAAAATTACGTTTATATTTGTTAGTAATTATTTTAAATTATGATTATACATTTTTGTTTAAATAATATTATTTAAAAAAACATAATTATTGTTGATATTTATTAAGACAACTCATTAGAAAAGAAATTATGTGTATTCAGTATACAAATTTAAACCAACGTATAATCTTATACAATAATAGTATAATGTAAACGAGTTTTATAGTGTTAAATAAAATATCAAAATCAAAATTCTATAAAGATATTTTTTATTTTAATAAATACGTATTTATTTAAATAAAACAAAATTTTTTGTAGAAATGCGAAAACAACTATTATTGGCAAATTGAAATCACATAAAGATATTTTAAATAATTTTTGGTTTGAAATTAAACAATTAAATTATTTAAATATAAAAATGTCACAAATAAAATCAAATATCGATTGGTAGTTGCATATCAACCCATTGATTGATTTCTAAATGGTGAAAGTATAAAAGCATAAAGTAAAAATTACATGTCAAGAGACTTACATTTATCGACTTCTTTGTGTTCTGTGCCAATACTTAACGGAACACAAAATCTTTCAAGATCTTTGGATTTAAAAACTTCGATTAATTCATTTTCTGTTATGTCTTCTGGCGGTGGAATGTCAGCGTGGTGACAAAGGTTTATAAATACTTTCGACTTGTCATCGGTTTTAAATACTTTGATGCAAATTCCTGCGATTCGACACTATTGTTAGACGTATTAAAACATTAAAGTGCAAAATAATGAACGTTTCAACCTGGTGCTGGACTGATCAATTTGCCCAAATCTGGATTGAGATAACCGCTTACGATGTTTTCAAATTCTCGTTCCTCGTTACTCTGTAAACGATAATAGGTACATACACGACAGCCACGAATGATTAATAATCGGTGCTAGTTTATAATGAATACTAATGCGCATGACACGTTAATAAAAAACGCCGTTTACTTGGATTATCAAGTTTTTTTCGATAATCGACTCGTCGACGTCCAAGAAGTTTTTCGACAGCATAACGACGGCGCCGGTGAAATCGAACTGCTACGCGGCGGAAAAATCACCGAATCGTTCACGAAACACCGACAACACGCGATACGGCGAAACTGTCGAACAATCAAATTCAAACACGACGACGTCCGAACTGGTAACGCAATCTCGACAGTATACATAGTGATAACTGTTGATAACAAAAACCGTACGAATGACTGGGATATTTTTTTTCGGCGTTGATACCTCCGAACAAACGGATAACAACCCGTAGTGCGGTAACACGCCGTTGATTACCCGTGACCATTAATACCACGATATTATTGGCGGTTTGCGCGTTGTTTTTACGATCAACGTGGTACACGGTTCGGTTAAAAATATCGCCGTCAAAAAACGTGGAGAACTACGCGTATAATATCGTTACGGGTGTTATTTATAATACCGGCGCTATACGGCGAAACGTAATCGTGACTGTGATATAGACTATAATTATTCGTTACGGGGTATGTGTAATAAATTGAACGTTCGTTAATTCGATTATACTTCAACCAATCCAATGGTTCAATTAACAAAAAACCAACGACAACTCAAGCATCCGCTAGCACATAGTACAAAAGCACATATACAAAAGCCGTTCAAAAACAGCTAAATAATTCGTTTACAATCGCACAATTTAGACGACTACGCTTCGTTGATCGTTTCACGATTTATTCGACTTGGTCGTCGTTGCCGTGACATAATTCGTACTAAAAAGTTTTCGAAGTCGGTACGTAGGTTATAATCTAAACGAAATAGACACATAAAATACGTTCGCTAATGCGATTAACGTGTTATGTATACGAAGACATAACGCTTAGTTATGTGCGGGGTTATTGATCAAAACCGATTACGTTATACGTTGTCGTAAAATAAAAATACATTTTTGCGTATATTACGCGTATAAATTAATAACTATTCGTAATGAAATCCCCTCTAAAAGCGGCTAAGAAGCTAAAGACAAACACTTTGTAAGATAAACAATTAACAAACGTGAATATTATACACGGAATTACGTCCGATATATTCGTATATTCTTTAGATTATATATATATACGTCCGGTTGGTTAGGAATAAATGAGTTGGTTGATCTAACAAACTGAATATTCCATTACGCTCGTTGGATTAAATATTTTCGAAAAAATTATCGTACCTATAGAGACGTAGGAGTAAAAAAAAAATGAAATAGACTCTAATAAATATTTGTTTGCTTTAATAGTAGTCTCTCTGATACATATTACACAAATAACAACAGTATAAAATAACACGTTTTTTCTTGTACAATATAGGGATAAAAATTTGAAACAAATCAGTCGTACTTTTATCGCGTACGTACGTTTAAATATACTTAATGCATGCAATATCTGTTTCGAAAATTAATTAAATAAAAAAAGAATATAAAATACGACAATTATTTAAGAACGAGCTAAATTAGTTTTTTAGCATTTTATTTCGCTAAAATGTATTATTGTGATCAATATACGTGTATCGGTTTGGCTCTGAATCTATAAAAAAAATGCTCATTTTACGGTTTAATATTAACGACTAAATTGTTACGTTAACAAAATTATCCAAATGGAAAAATTATCTTCTAGAATATTCGAGAAACGTAATATATTATAGTTAATTAAAAAACGTTTTTCTATATAATAATATGTAGGCGATAAATTAAGGTACAAAATATTTAACATCCTATTCAACGACTTTTAATCTATTTATTTGGTCTAAAACAACTAGAATTTAAAACTTAACAATAAATAATAATGATAAACGTATTTGACATTTAGTTATGTGTGTAATTTTACTAAAATATGTCGGCAAATTCTAAAAAAAAAAATAACGAACAAAATTTAAAACATCAATATTGTATTTGCGTGAAAAAGTTCCTTGACCAAAATATTGGCCCCGCATCTAGTCCTATATTATTACATCCATGGAATATTTGGTCGAATTTTCACACGCATTTAACCAGAACAACAACAACAACAAAGTATGTATAATATTATATTATGTACTTATAAAATAATAATAATAATAATAATTTTTTTATTATAGATTTATGAACTTTGGGTATATCGAGTTTAGACATATGCCTACAATATTAAACGTTATGCCGTATTTAATGTATATATCGTTATGTAACAAAAACATTATTACGTTTGGCCAGGCTCTAAAAAGGGGTTTTTAGGAACTCATGACGTAACAGAATATAATAATATTATCTATTGACTTAATAAACGAACATGCGTGACGCGATTTACTATTTTTTTAATCAATAATAATTTCGTAACGTTTATGAACACATTGCGAATTATAATATTGAAAGTTTTTCGTTAAATCGTTATCGTAAAAATGTATTACTGTGTTTACGTTTAGGTGTAAATATTTTAAGTACGCTATATTTTGAGATTGAAAGTGGGATAATAGGCCAATGAATGATTGTTTAATAATAATAATAAAGTTAAAAGAAATATTATAATTGTCGATTGGCCAAAAATATTAGAATGGCAGTGTGTAAAATTTAACCGTTATTTTCCAATTATTTATTTTATTGTTCGTATAATATCGTAATTTTTGAATAACGATTTTCGTTTGGATCGACAGTACGCCTATACAATAAACATTTGTATTTTTCTATTCGTACCTATTCCAGATGACAATCGTGTGTGTGTATAGACGCACAAATATTATAATATCGTATGTCCTCAAGTATAAAATATAATAATATAGTGTATCGTTTCGTACTTGTTGAAAAAAAAGTTAGTAGATAACGTTCGTTTTTATACGACAAAATAACAAATATAAAATATTTAAAAAAAAAGCGGACAACACCCCGCGGGAGGTTTCAAAAATTTTCGAGTATTTAGAAAATTATTGTAATTTTTTTGTTTAAATTTCAATTTCACGTCGTGTCGCTTCTGTTTCTGGTCACGGGCCACGCGTCGTGCAGGTGGTTGTGGTGACAGTCGCATCCGCATCGGGGCGAATCCTGCGTCACGTTTGCGAACGACGACCTTCGACGGGGCCTCATGGACATGGGCAACACCGTGATCTTTTTCGGCGACTTCGGCTTCGACGGGCTGTCGTTCCTGTCGTCGTCGTCGTCGAAGTCGATCCAACGACCGCGCGGACAGCCGGGCGTGTTTACGCTGCGAGCCCTTCGCCGCCTGGGGGGTAGACCGGTGTAAGCGGGAGTTTGAAGGACGGTTGTTGTTTTTTTTAATCTTCCGGAAAACAAAATTGTTTAAAAATCATCGTGTACGTTAATAAAACACGAATATTGCACTTTTAACGTAATATAATGATTGACGTTTTGAATATTCGTTTATACGTCGCATAATTATAAAATAATTTAAATAATTCGTTTTACGATTCTCGTCGAAATTGAAAAAGAAAAAACGATTTTAATACACGAATGAGATTCTTTCGTTATTCGAAACAACCGGTAATCGATATTTATAATTATTAATATTCGTCGGATATTGCGGCTATGCTTCTACTAATATCGCGTTCGATTTCCACATTACCGTTTAAAGTCTCTCACATTTTCACACAACTCGGTAATAGGTTATTTGAGTGACACGTAAAATGATTAAATATCGAGGGGACGGAGTAATGAAATATGTTCGTTAAGTACATCTACTAAATGTTATTTATTAATAACGAAAGGTGCAAACTGTAATCTGAAATTTGTTGTGGTTTTTGTAAAATCTAGGGGCAATGTTTAAATATTTCTTTTTTAGTCATATTTGGATTAAAATATTTATATTTTAAAATCGTTAATTTAGCAGTTTATACAAATCATTTTCGATGCACGATTATTAGTAGTACTAGACGATAATTGTTATTAAGTGTTAATCTGCCATTAGTACGATGACTGAAACCTCGAAATACCGTTAACTACGACTATTATCGTGGTTATGACATACGTTCCAAACATAAATTCAAGCCTAACGTACGTTATTTATAAGTTCAAATAATCGCAATTCGAAAGCACTTCTGAAAGTTCGAGGCATTTAGTACGAACGTAGTATTATGTTGAAATTCGGCGTTGCACATAAAACGAGGTTCCGTCAAAGTTCCCCTTTGGTTATACAAGAAAAACTTATAGACGTTGGCCCGCGGTGGTTTCATTCTCGTGTAAAAAAAAGTTATCGTTCCGTGCGTATACACTTTACGCGCGAGTACCTAACATTATTTATAGAAACACCGTGCACTAGTTTCAAAAATACAATGTAAACACGCCGGGTTGGGAGGAGATCGCGCATACCTCGGACCGTACGTCCGTGAAAATACAAAAAGAGAAACGATGAAGAAAATATACGAAAATCCGTCGTAATCTACTCCATGTGCCGGAGAATCAATTATAACACGTAGCAATCGTTTAGAAAATGTCGTGATTCGAAATTCACCGTCATCGTTTCAATATATATATATATAAACATAGGAGTCGAATATTGTTTTCGGATCCTGACGTACCGCGTAAAAACGTTTATCGAATTCGTAGCGATATTTTTATCGCGCTTAGTCCACGTGAATGAAAAGTAAAAAACAAAAACTGTCGTCGTCCGTAACTCGAAAGTCTATTTTTAATGCCGAAAGCTAAAAGAGATATGTCGGATCCGCGTGCGTATCGGTGTTACCATTATTTCGTCACCGTACACACGAAATTGTAAACATTAATAAATAACCAAAGGCGGATTTCCATAGTTGAACGACGAACGAGTGATCTCTATACAAAGAATGTTTACCAATATACGTTATATTAAGGAAACTCAATATATCGGCGCGAAAAAATCAAAACGAAATAGAGTTAGTCGCATGCCGCACGTTAGCGTAAAATAGGACCAATCCGTAGTTACATTAAACACGTTATACAAAGATCGATACCATCACTCCGAGAAAATACTAAACGTTGTCAACATGAAGTTTTCGCGTTATTGGTTTATTCGATACGTCGTGTTCGTATTGTCGCGTTTACAAATTACGTGTGTCTGTCACGCGCGACAATCTCGTATTTTATTCGTTTCGTATGTTTGCGTACCTTTTGTTTTTTCGGGGGGTGTTTTTTTGTTAGAAATTTTCGAAAATGACGGTTTAGTCGGTAATATTTTGGTCAACGAGGAACCTTAGCTGGTAGTTTCTTCAAAACTAACGTTTTTCTGGAAAACAAAACACAAAAAAAAAACCGTTCGTCCGGTATAATAATATTACGTTTCGTTTTGCGCGCGACGCGTGCGCACGCGATTAAACGAAATTAGCCGTACGCGCGCGCCAATCGGGTCTTTTTTCGGTTTTAAGCGAGCTTACTTTGGAAGCGTGATTTGTATTTTGCTGGCAATGGCCGGCGCTTCTTCGAACGCGGCCGCGATGGCGTACGTTCCCAAGCCGGACGGCAAGTCGGCGCTGGGCGTGTTGCATCGAGTCGGCCGGTTTAACGAACAAGTCTTCGTCTCCCCCGTGATCCGATGCTTGACCGGTATGATCGGCGCGGCTACCGACCTACAAACGACATTACAATTACGAATCGCGTCAAACCATAAACGTCGACGCGGTTGGTCGTAAATCTCGGAGAGTAGGCTTATTGTATAGCTTAAAAGTGAAAGGCGAGCTCCATTCGGTTCTTTTACGCGTACACGAATTCGGACGACCACGAAATAAGCGGGACGGCATCCGCGCAAACGAAAAGTTCGAATACAAATCAATCAGTCAACGTTGGCGGAGAAACGGATATTTATCACGTGCATATAAAATCGTAAAGAAGTTATAATGTACAGTGAAAACGATATCTGTGGTCATATAGGAAATTGTCTTTTATTTTTAAAAAAACTAAATTTACCTAAATAAATTAGGTACGCTTTTTTTTTATTTTCGTTATTAATCCGTTATGTATGACACAAACAATAGGCACGGTTTTTATTGGTGGTTTTATCGGTTTTATTTTTATTGGAAATACACGTGCAATTAAAGGTTCGCTCGTGTCGAAATATTTTAATATTTTATTAAACGATTTATTTCGTTACATACGAATTTGGCGGTTTTTATACATTCAAAATCGGAAATATTGGTTCTTATATCTTCGCCATTGATCGTAAATGTCAATTTTCGTACAGGAACACCTAACGCCGAAATCCGGCTACGTATTTCCGAAACAATCGAATAAAACCTACGACACGGGACAAGACACAAACTAAACGTTCAGTGTGTTTATAAAACGATGGTGGCTAATACATATTGAAATACGACGAGAAACGTTTGTTTTTACCGGTTCGATTAGTGGCCCAAAGTAGAAAAGAGAATAAAGCGACAAATATACGTTTACGATTTTCGTAACGATATTTTTACGGGGCAATTACCAAAATCGAAGGGGGGCGGGTACTAATATTCGCGCCAACGATTATAAAAGAAAGTTCGTTTACAAAAAACAAAAAAAAAAAAAACATATCGTCGTAGGTCGGATTCTAGTAAACAAACCTACACGGTATACACACGAGCGCAATATTATTCGTTCACCTTTCCAGCGGAAGCGTTGTTGGCACGTGCGGCAATTCGTCTTCCACCGAATTCGGGTGACTGAACAGTTTTTTCTTCTCTTCCTCGGTGCCAGCGATCGTTAACGACGACATCGCGTCCGAGTCCGGGGACGTGTCGTTGCTGTTTGTCGAGTGTATTGGATCCGGCGACCTGTAAAACGGTCGACGAACGTATATTCGGGGCCCATACGGGTACACGTACGCCGGAGGTCCGATTTAAATTTAAACGTCGCCGGACAATCGGTATTTTTTTTTATCTAACCGTCCGATCCGTCGGGAAAGGTACGAAAATATTTACCTACTCAATCGGGGCGATAACGACGACGAGTCTCCGAGTTTCATCGAACCGTTCGTCGTCTTACGGCCGTCTTCGACGTCGTCTTGGACGCGTTTCGTGTTCTTCACGGCCTTACTAACGCCGCCATCGTCGATAGGCTCGTTAAGCGTTTCGGCGCGACTTGACGTCGCTATATTGTCGTCGTTTAATGTTTTTGTCTGGTTCGTTTCTACTTTAGGTTTAGGTTCATACGACACATGAACGACCGCCCGCGTGACGTTACATTCTGAATCGCTAACGACCAGTTCTTCGGGGCTACTGTCGTCTGGGGAATGCAGCGGAATGATAACCGTGTCCTTCTCGATCTGAAAATCACGGTACCGCTGATACGTTTTATCGTCCTAAACGTACGCGACCAAACGACCCGGCACTTACGTCTTGCTTGAATTTGAATTCAACGTTAGTGAATTTCGGGTCGATACCGACGATCTCCGACGCGCTAGATCGTTTCGGGGATTTCTTGTTTATACTTCTGAAACTGCTAGCCCGTTGTATGAGTGATCCGAACAACGAACGGCTAGATCCCCTGCGGTCCTTAGACTTGTCCATCGTACCTAAAGTGTACGCATCTTTTATAACGCTTTCCGAAATATCGAAATGTAGTTCAATGTTAGTAGATAGTAAATAACACACGGAAAACTAATTGGGATGGCGAACGAGTAGGCCTCTGTACGTCTTCGACGAGAGTGTCCTTCCTCTGTTGATTCTTTCGCATTTCAACACCCCAGGAGGACTTGTTTCCGATATACATCATCATATTATACAAGTGTTTGAGAATACCACTATGGAATTACTTATGTTTCTTCTCTAAATACTTATCGAATAGCGATTATAGGTACGCGTATTTATTATCATTCATATTGCTTAGATTTTTCGTTTTTTTTTTTGTTTGTTTTTTTTTTCGTTTTTTGTTTTAATTTTTTAACTATTTCACGAGCTCTAAGCGCCATTCAGTCTTACTAATATGGCCTAACCTATACGAGGTGAAGTTATTATAATATTATGTTTAGGGCGCCAAAGCCTAAAGAGCATTTTTAACATAACTATCCGAAGTCCAATTTGATTCGATTCGACGTTTTTCGGCGATACATTTTACAAAACGATTTACGTTGAAAATAAAAACGTATTTGTTTAGTAGCTTGTCACGTCTACGCTTAATGTTTATAACGCGTCGTATTTATATTTTTAGAAAATATAACGGAGATAAACGATAAATAAAATATAAATATTATTTTTATGTTTACGAAAATACCGATTTAGTTATGCGCCAAATTTTAAAAATTAAACGATTACGTTTATTAAAAAGTTGATTTATTAGAGAGTTAATTATATTTACTCCTAAAATTACTTTTTTCCCATAAAACATAAACTTCGTAATTTTGAAAAAAGAAATATAATCAAAATACCGTGTTAATATATGTTTCGCGTTAATATGGGATATTCGTCGTTTAGATGCTATATTAACAAGTGTAAATATAATAATAGTTAGTTATCACGATCAGTTTATCAAAAAATATATTAATCTGTTACGCGTACTAAAAACAGCAGTTAAGAAAGCACTGGGTTATTATGATTTGTTTAATAGCTAAAAAAAAACGAGGGCGGGAGGGCGCAGAACAAAAACCGATTTTTGGGAGTTTTATTGGTTACCGGTTTTCGGTCTGGCTTCCTTGGAAGACTCGGAACGCCTCCTGAGGATCTGAGCTTGCGACGAAGAAACGGATTGTAGTTGTTGTTTTGAATCGTCGTCTTCGCTTTTAAGTGGTACGATTTTAACTAGATCGTCGGACTTAGGCCTTCCCGAGTTTTTGATCACTACGTGTTCCGGCGGTGGACTTCCCGGTGTACAGTGCACTTGGACTTTAATCATTTGTTGACTTTTTGCGGGCGGAGCGGGATCGCACTTTTTTCTGCCCGACAAATCGTCGTCCGGTTCATTAATAAACTTCTGAAATTCGTCGAGAATTCCTGGACTTACGGACCTGCTGCCGGGACCTTCGTCGGCGTGTAAATCATTGTCGTGTTTTCTCGGCGGCGGCTGTGGCAGGAGATTATCGTTGCCTTCTGGTTCGACGATGAATTTTTGGAATTCCTCGTAGATACTCGGCGATATTGAACGTATGTTACTGGAAGTGGATAGCGATGGACTGCCTTCAATCGGGTTTTTGTACGCCGATTGTGGTAACGATTTATGTATTATACCTTTTTCTTCGTCGTCCGGTTGTGACATAAATTTTTGAAATTCCTCGTGTATCGACGGCGATAACGACCTGCCGAGATTCGGGCTTTCTGTCAGCACCGAACCAACCATGGACTGTATTTCGCGACTTGTAATCGAAATAGCCGAGCAACGATTCTTCGATTCCAGTTTAGTTACGTTCAAATCGCCGTCTTCGGGTTCGGATATAAATTTCTGGAACTCTTCGAATATTGACGGCGACATGGATCGCGAAGAACAGTCCTGATCTATCGATTTCCTTTTCGTCATTTCGATACTCATCTGTTTTCGTAACTTAACGGGTTTTATCGGATTCCCGTCGGCTTCTTCGTCTGTAGTCGCTATAAACTTTTGAAATTCTTCTCTGATTCCCGGAGATCCGGACCTGACCGGTTTTCTTATTCTTCTGGATGACTCAATGGTAGCCGGGTCCCTGTTAATGAAATTCACTAATGTTGGATTCGTAAACGGTTTCAGTCGTTTTGGGCTAGTGAGATTTTCTTGTTCGTTCGGATCCGGGTTTAATGGAATGTAAATTTGATTTTCCCCAGTCGGTACCTTAGGCCGAGACGATTTTTCACTCGGAATAGCCGCCGGGGCTTGTTTAGGCGCATTACCCTGAATGATTTCTACGTCGTCATCGTCAAGACTCTCCAAAGGGACAAATTTTTGCATTTTTGGGTTGTCGAGGACGACTTTTACTTTTGAAGCGGGCTTGTCCTTCGATTTTCTCTCTTTTGACTTATCGTCCATGGTCGGGTTTGTGTTCGTTTTCGCTTCTTTTATTTCTTTTGTTTCTTTAGCTCGCGACGTTTTTTTCACTTTCGCTTTCACCTGTTCGTTTTTTATTTCTTTTTTGACGGATTCTACGTGCGTTTTTTTCGGTTTCCGTTCCGTTTGAGTTTCGATGTCCGCTAATTTCGGCTTGACCGTCGGTTCACTAAGATCGTCGTCGTCGTCGTTGCAAAGCACTAGTTGGCGATTAGCGAAGTGTTCGGGCGATTTCGGGCCACAAAATGATGTCTCCAAGAGGACTCGATGAGGCGAAGAACCTCGGGAAGCTCTAGAATAATTCGAAGCGGCAGACAATCGTGATGTAGCTGAAGCTACAGAGACAGTGGAGTGTACTGAACCTATTGAAGAAACGCGGCTACTACGACCACTAATGCAAAGAAAACCGGATTCGCTAGCTGTATCCCTTCGGTCAGCAGCAAAATCCGTATCCATAGTAGCGTCGGAAACCTAAAAATAAAATAATAGGCGTGTTTATTAAACGTCGTGTTATTTAATTACGCGTACGATAGTAAGACCTAATGTTTTTCAACAATTAAAACGACTAATAATTTTATTCGACCGACGATGAAACATTTGCAATACATATATATTATGTTCAATTTATACGAAACGATAATTTTCGTTTATAATACACAAGAACCCTGGAAAAATATTAAACTAGGTATATTTATTTTCCGCCTATAAAAATTCCGCGGCATTAACGTTACAATAAAACGATAAACGATTTGCGTAATATTCGAAGAATTTTCTTCGTAACGCGTAAATTTCAAAATTAAATCGTCAGAGTTATTTACTGTTAATAGGTTCATCTAACGAACCTATTAATTCGTAATTTCTGTAAAACACGTATTATAATATCCTACACGCGAATAATAATCGATATACACGGCCCATAATGTTGTCTTTTTTATCATTTCGAATTACTGACGTTCTGAAACGCGTTAAAATAATGATGTTACGTTAAATGTCGAATAGAAATAAGGAATAATATGGCGCGATCGCGTGAATAAGTGACGTAATGTCGCGCACAGAAAATCGTTCGACAGCCATACGCTTAAAGAAGTATATTAACGACGTCGTGTCGTTTATAACGACATTATGGCTTTTTCTTTTTAATAGGTACGAAAAGTTAGTACCGCGTATTGAGGCTGCAGTTTGGACCGCCGCCTTCTAATTTCCGATTCCGTCAAGTCGTGAAAATTTAGTTCTTCGGTGCTGCTATGGAGATCGGGTATAATCTCTTCGGTATATCCCAGGCCAGATTTCACGGAATCAATCGATTTTCCGTCCGCGTCTATTAACAGGTACAAACAAAACAATAGTTGTATTGAAAATTTGTCCGTATCGATTTGGCCAAATGTTATATATATATATATATGTGTGTGTGTGTACATAAACTAACACGCGCGAGTATATTTAGCTGATTACGATTTGGTGTCCATATTTCGCGTTTAGAAGTTAAAAGAGTCATTCGACTCTTTTTCGTCCAACATGTTAATTGGAGTTAATTTTAGGATGATAAATTACTTTCGGCATATATTGTTTCTATTATACGCTCGTTTAACGACATGTAAAGAATATCTAAATTATCGTATTCTATAACTTCGGTACAGGCGCGATTTGGCGAATATTTGGGTTTTCTGGTTTTTATTAGCCGAATGTAAATACAAAAAAGAAATGGTAATCGTATTTAAAGTTTTATCCAAAACATTGTTAATAATATGTCTATTCGGCTTACATATTATATACCCGACGATGTTAATAAATATTTTGGATCGGCAATCGATTTGGAACTAAATCGTCTACATTGGAGACATACAGTTACATGATTCGAAATCCTATAATATACTTTTGAAAATAGTAACGAGTGAATATCGTAAGAACAGTAAATTAAAAATTTCGTACAATTTAACTATTTAACTTTGGATTTACCGTATATTTAGGTAAGATTCGTAAAAATGTTGGTTTTCTTAAGTTCATTTTTCGTTTAAATATTCCAAGAAAATTTTAATTTCTTTTTCTAATTTTCTAATTTCACATTTAAAAATGCGATCCAAATTACGTACGTCTATGGGGCTATAAGCGAGAAACCCGACGCTTACGCGCAAATAAAAAATAATAATAAATTCACTGGCGCGATAAAAAATATTAAGTAAATATATTTTATTACCGAATACGGATTAAAAATTAAATAAATTACGATACGAAAAATTATTTTAATTCGCCAGCACGTTAATCCCTACGGTTGTGCTCAGGGTCGGATTACGATTTTTGGTGCCACTGGGCGGATTTTTGTATCGCTCATCCATATTTTCTCTATTTGTTTTGTCTCCTTTTAGTATTAGTATTTTTATATAAAAAACAATTTAAACGTATAAAAAACGACGAAAATAAAATTCCATAAAACGTACGGTATTATTGTGTTATTTACAAAACGTTAATTATAATTTATATACACAGTCATAGTAACCACAATATGATAAACGATAACAATAATAAACGAAAATTTAACCCATAAACGTATAGGGTACGAAAAATATATAATTCTTATAAATTCGTATTCCATTTTTGTTTTTAGCGACCGAACCAGACATAATAGTGTCGTTAAAATCTATATTTTAAATCGTATTTACGTACGCACTGAGTGCTGTGAGGTCCGTGTGACCGACTTGCAAAGCGATCGTTTTAACCATTTTAAAATAGAAAACGAACGTCGAATTCCGCGATATAACGGTTGATATTATTGTCACGGTTTTACTAACGTTACACATGTGCCACATATACACATCAGTACGTTTAATTAAGTGCCACGGTGGCCGGTTGTTCGTAACACTTTTCTGTCGTAGGACCGACGGTATTTTCGTTACGAACGAAAAAATCTTCGTTCGTAATAATATTGGACGTTACCGCTTTCGGCGTTCCGAGTTGTGCGTTAAGCCCACCTCCCCGCGCCCCCCCCCCTCTCCCCCCGCCGGTTAGGCGATTCGAACGATATCGTGTTTAGTGTTTCAAAACCGGAAACGAAACGAAAACCGTCTCGTAATTATTATCGGCGCCGGACGCGGGAATTAATTGGACGTTCACGTTGGCCATTGGACGCGCAAACGGCGTTTACCCGGTCGATAAACGGGTCTGTTAAATGTTCGACGTTCGCCCCACGCCAAACCGCGCGGCCGACGCGTTAAATATTGGCGCGTACGGGGGCTCATTATTTTTAGCCGTACCGTTCCGTATAATAACGATTTTTATTATAGACGCACAGTCGACCAGGCTTAAAATTTACTTTTGATTCGGACGGGCGAACACGATTTACGTATTTTGGCACCAAACCAACAAATATGTACACGCAATATCACCAAACACACAAACGCGCGCGCGCGTACAAGTTGTTTTGCCGTGTGTGATCGGTTTGAGACCGAGATTGGTCTTCTAAGCTGCCTTCGGTAAACCACCGGTGTTTTCCTTTTTCTAGACACGGTGGACAAATGTTCGCGTTTTCTAATCACACGTTTTGTGCACGTTCGATAAACAAAATTACGATTATAAAACTGGCCCATGGACGGCATTTGAAAGCGTCGCAAAAATTTTACGAATCGTTTCGGTTCGTTGTTCTCGATGGTGTACAATAACGTTTTCATTTGGCGTCATTCGCTAAATGTTATCATCGCTGTGATCGAACCGTACGTTGCGAAGACACGATAGCCGTTAAAAAACACAAAATCCACGTACCACCGTTTATACCGGCGTCGAATCGACATTTTGTATGGGATTTCGTAAGCGTAAGCGAATAAAATATAACGTTCCGTTTTTGACGAAAAAGTCGACGTCGGCGGTGGCGGGGAGGGGGAATACAGTCAAAATTTTTTATAATAATTACACAGTATACGCGCGACTCGGACGGGTGTGCCACCCTCGAGAATTGTCACCCCGAAGTAGACGCGCGTTGAAATTGCGAGCGAAATAGAAAACGTTCGTCGAATAGCGCGTGGTTAATTGATTGTTGTACGGAATCTTTAAATATTCCAATCCGATAAATAATCGATTGAAATACGGTTTTGCAAAAGGCAAAAAGAACCAGGGAAAATGTTCACGATTTAATTAAACGATCGTCAATACGAATACGCAAATTTTAGAAATCGAACGGTGCGCAGTGTAGACGATCGTTTTACAGCAAGGCGAACAAAATTACGAAAACACAAGCCGATCGTACGGGAACGTCGCGATTTCCATTCTGGTTCTGAACAACGACCTCGGCCATGATAACGGCGGAACGAACACGATTGGAAATATTGCCACTTATTGTGGACTCACCGACAAACAAATCTCTCTCGGGACTACTGTCGTCGTGGTGCGATGAACTGCTGGCTCGAGAGATGTCTATCCTCGGGGTATTCGGCATCGCTAAACATACTGTCTGTTGTCTCGGCGACTTGGCCGGCGTGTTCGGCACTTCCTCGATGCCTTCCAAACATTTGTTTCTCGTGTCGGCTTCCGGGCTGTCTAATAAGTCCTCACTGAGATCTTCGGACGAGGCCAGCGGAGGCAATTTCCTCGCGTGTTCGCGCTTGTCCATGTCACGCTAGCGGCACGGTCGCCTGCAAAACCGTTCATTATGATTATCGTTATTATTTTGTCGTTCGCACCAAACGCGTATAAATTCCGCCGCGCTAAGTGTTTAAGCCGCACGTTGGAAGAAAACGTGCGCAGAAACGACCGCGAGATAATAGAGAAACCATTTCGAATTTTACGCCGGCGACATTCGAAATCCAAAATGCACACGTTGAATCACGTTTCTACCACTGCACAAGTACGACCACGATATTACCGATATTTAGGCGAAGAATTTCGTTCGACGAGAGCAAAACGTATCGGCGTAGATTCTCACACAATTATCGACATAGGCCGATCTAAAAAAAATATATCCAATTCTGTCCACTCTCCGATTATTCCGAATTTCAAATCAAATTCGTGAAATCGTAAAAAAAATTGCGAATAAGCCTATCGTGTCTTCGACAGTCTGTCGAATATCTATTGTTTCGTACGGACGGGCCCTAGAAATCAGCGTTATCTCCTTTAAAAATGATCCTATTTTCTTCTTCACTTTTAACGAAAATCTCCATAATTAATCTGTTATAAAAATTAATTTTTACACTTCACCGCAGTACTTATTTATATATCATCTCGTTATAACGTTACGTAGTTAATTTTTTTTTAAACCGTTTACAGTTTTTTTTTTTTATAATCATAATAATTTTCGATTAAGCTATACGTTTCTTAATTACATAATTTTAAAGCTATACATTTCCTATAAAAATTACATAACAAAAAATGTATTTCCATCGCTGTTTTAACATACTATTAAAAAACTATTTTCTTAATACCATTTAAATACGTTTCTTGTTCCGTTAATGTAGGCATTAACGTCGCGTCGCGTTTCCACGATTTTATTAATTTTAACGTTACCGCTAAAAAGCCATTTTTGATAAATATTCTTGGCGGTTGACAAAATCTTTAAGCGGTCAGTCCGTGTGTGTTCCGCAAATCCAAAATGAATGCCGAATCCACGTCGACACGGATACGTGCGCGGATACGTCGATGGCGTTGAGTTTAAATAATAAAAATTCGGACGCCATCTAACGACGATTGGTTTTCTTACGACTATTTTCGTATTCGTTATTTATTAAACGTTAACGTTCGACGTATATTAACGGAATGTTTACGTAAGACAATATTTTATCGTAATATAAGAACGCAATGACGCCACGACGAGCCACAATTTGGAAACAAAGCGTGCTCTGCGCTTGCGTTCGTTTCGGGTCTAATCGATATCGATATTCCTTTTCGCTACGACGCCGTAATTCTTCGAACACCGTGCCCGATAACGTTGTAAGTCGTCACCTCGGCATTTCCACTCGTTGAATTCCGACGATGGCACGGCTGGATATTACGTACAATAATATTCGCGGCCAACGATCGGTAATCGCGTGTACCGTAATCGTATCGTGCGAACTGAGTACACACACGGGCCGCGTCGAATTATCGGCGAAAATTCGCCCGACATTAATAGTCTATTTTTACAATACGAGTTGTACGCGCGCGCGCTTGTGTGTAGCGTCGGTTTATCGATTCGTGGGACATCAAAAGGGCCCCAATGACCTACAAATCGACCACATTTCATTATACGTTATACACATGTACGCGCGGCTGACATTTAACGAATTCCCTTCGTGTTCGAATCGTGGTTTAAAAATAACATCGAACTCGTGTCCAAATAATATACGAACGACTATTTTTTTTTAAATTTTTTTTTTCTCTAGAAATACCTGTTTCAAGTTCACGTCGATGTAATATTACTTGTGCCCGTCCATGCATCAGTGTAGACAAACAACCGACAATAATAATTTCGGACTTTTTTACCGTTGATTAGTATTATTACTGCACGTAGCTTACTACGCGCACGATTTAAAATGTTTATTAAGTTAAAAGCACCTACGAATTCACGTACATAGTAAAATCGCTCAATGTAATGTAATGGTTTATTCGATGTATTTAGGTCGAGTAGTGTCTACGAAATAAGAATTATAATTTGATCGACGGCTGATACGAACGCCATAATCATTTCTTGTTTTTGTCTTACACTTTTCCCGATCAAAATCGATTCGTCGTTCGATTTCGCGTTTCGATAAACATAACATCCGTGTACCGTACCGTTTTGTCATTCGATGTACTTCGTAGTTATTTCAGAATCATTCCGGAGAATAGGTTGTTTCGAGGTTTAAACAAGTTCGCGATTAAATTATTTACGTATTCCACCGGTTAATTTGGCGTCATTTTGGGGGTGGGAGGGATGGAACGGTGGCCAATCGCGCATTATTGTAATTCAAGCCCTTAGTTGGCCTTGACGTCACCATTCACCTAAGCAACCTTGGTCTTAGGCTCCAAATTTAATTCTTGATACGTTGAGCCGTCAAGGTTGTCTTTTTTTAGTGCCTCCTCCGTTCCATTATTTTTCCTCAATCGTACGCTACATTTGACGTTTTAAAGTGTCCACTCTTCTCGAACTTTTCAATTAATTGTCGTCGTGTCTAAAATATAGGGGTATCGAGCGTACGTTAAAATTCCCATTTAACTAATTGTTACGTTAAAATATTATTTTTTAAAAATGCGGGTTTCTATTCCAAATATTTACGTACAATGATTTTTGTATAATTTTTTTCGTCGAATAATTATTTGTTATTTCATAAAAAGAATCGAATAAACGTTACTCTGTAACTGTGGTACGTAAACGAATAATACAAAAGACATATTTACTTCGATTGAATAAATAATAACGTATACGATTATCAGTAATATAGAAGTACTATAAGCACTTTTTGACTTTTTAGTAGTAAAGTCGGATGTAATACCTTTAAAATTCGTATCTAGAATTTTGTCTACGTTTTTGCTACATTTCGTCAGATCGGATACAGCGTCATTTAACAATTTACTTTAAAATTGACTTTCCCTTCGCATTTTAAATAAACGATTAAAATTTCCGCGTTCGAATTTGACGATATAAGGTTTAAAAAATTTCGTTAAGAGGTTGTAAACGTCGCGATATATTGTTGACACGTTATTATGTCGAATTATCGAATTAAACGGCCATTTCTTGATTATAATTGTTATTATTTAAATTTTCTTTAAGCTTCTTTGGAAATATGAAATGTTCATCGATAAATAGAACTACTGACGATATTTAGAATGATTACGAATATAGAATGATTACGAATGATCACTTGTCAATGTTTTTAAACGCAGAAATACCGAACGATTCGTTAATGTTTTAATATGGTTCCCTTTTTCTCGTTAATTCTTATCTACGAATACCCATATAGGCCCGAAGTCTTGGGCCAATGCATTTATCGAATTTTATCACTAGCATTTTGAATTGATATTATACCTATCGCTATCATTATATTTTACTTTCCAATCGAAGACCAACACGAATATAATTGAATATAAAAATAAATAAACACAAATACAATTTGAAAAAAAACATTCGGAAGCTTAGCGAATTAACTCGTAATACTTTTTCTTATGTCGAATACTGTTTATAATATGTGCTTAGGGTGTTTACCTATATATGCATAATCTCTTTACTACATTGTCATTTGTACGTAGTTGACATAAGGGAATACGCGAATGACTGTAGAAGTTATTTTAATAATTTATCGTTAATTTTCTATCGTACGTTGTAATTAATATAAACACAAGCTTTATACTGGAGGCAATATTATATTCAGAAATACATCATTATTCGCGAATGTTTAGTCGAGGAATTTCAAGGTGATTTTACGATAAGTTTTCCCCCAACCGGAATTTCAAAATTATCGAACTAACATGTGCCCGAAACTGCGCATACACAACATTGTTAATTAGTCGCGAATCAACCTAAAGTTTTAAGCGCACGAACATTGTAAAGTGAACGAACAATAGTTTTCCGTTAATTATAAATTAATTTGAAATATTTTTTGGAAATTTCGTGTTTTAAAGAAGAAATAAAATAGTCGTAAAATAAACGATAACAAAATACAAAAAAAAAAAAAAACGTTAATTATTAAGAGTTTCGAAGTGTTTTTTGTTTGTTTAAACGAATATAGAGTTGACGGTGTTTTTCAACGACTTGAAGTAAAAACTGTTTTCACTCCCCTTGATCCGTCGGTACCGCATTAGAAAAAGAAATTAATGACACTTCTCGTTGCGCATTGAGCACTTTTAAAGGTCCGGATTTTTTCCTTTTCATTTATGAATTCTTCATTATAATGTCCCGTGTGATGGATGCGTACACTCGCACGCGCGACGAAGTATCGAATAATAGCAGTTCGGAGGTTTTAGGCGCTTGTAACGTTTCGACGGATTTTCGCTGCCCGTTTTCGTTACAATATAACTTCAAGTCGTATACTATTTGTCGTTACACACCCCGCTTTTGTTCGTTTAGATTGCGCTTAACGTAACGGTCGATCGTTATATTATAGGCTCACCGATAAAAAATCGTACTCTTATAATCCCTTTCTGTTTGACTATAAGTAGTACATCGTGTACAAAAGTAACATTCCCACGATCAGATTAATCGGATTACGAACGGACGATTTTGGTATTTTTAATAAAAGGTTCGGATCGTCGAGGTAGTATATTTATTATATTATCGTACGTTTTGTCTTTCGTCAATTTTAACGAAGTACTACAATAGTATTCGTATCATCGGGTCAGTAGCAACTCATCCGAGAGTACATAGGCGTAATAGTTGTAGTTTTAATTTCGAAAATTAACTAACAGTTTTCAGTTACGCCGGTTTTTTCGTCGATTATACGTACGAAAAAATAGAAATAGGTATATCGGGTAGAAAAAAGACGAATAAGTTTTTAGGTATTTATAGTTAAAAATATATCGTCTATAAATGTATCTTAATAGAAACGTCAAATTCTCGTATTTTTACGCGGTCGTATTATCTTAATCGAATAGTGTTCGCGTTCAACAATATTGGGTACAATACGTTTTTTCGAACGTCTCGGAGCCTATCATTCGAAAACGAATCGTCGTTGGGAAAAAACGAAATACAGCCGGTATTACATAGAGACGTAATACAGCGTTATGGTGGTTTTAACCGTTTATTTTCGGCGCAATAAATTCCGGTTTACGTAAAAAACAACCGAGAGCGAATGTTCAACATTTATACACGCGAATTTCGATAAATGTATTTTACCGCTCGAATACAGCGTGGGACTTATAGCGATCTCGAGGTTTTACTTATTAATCTAACGTAACTAATCGCGTATCCGTCGTAGTAATGACGCGAGTTTTACGTTACGTAATATTTAAGGAGTTCTACAGGTTTTTCAAATGTTAGGGTTTTCCCGGGAAATCGAGGGGTTTTTTTTTTTAATACAAACGTCGCCGAACGGTACAGAACGTCCTTTTGGGGTTTCAATACTATTCGTTTGACATGTGGAAAATCCTATTTACTAAAGCCAATAACGCGTCGGGACACGCATTTTCGTTCAGCGACACCAAAAATGTTGATTTCGCTTACGCGTCAGGGTTTTCAACGAACACACACGCACACACATATATATATATACAATTGTAAAAAGTGTCGGGATATTAAATTTATCGTAATACACATATTTTAGTGATCATGGCGTGTTTTTTTATTTTTATAGACTATATTTACAATTACATATTATACATAATATACTCGCTATTTTTAATTGTTTTATTTTTTTAAATATTTTTGATAAAGTGTATACCGACGGCGGGTAGTACCGTTAATACGCGAGATATATTTTCGTCCAGTAAACGAAATTACATTGATGGTGACGGACAGACACGATTACTTGATATCCGTAAAAAGTGAACGCCGATTTGCCGTCTTTTGTCATCCAAACACATTCTGTAGTCGCGGCGCTAATAATTGTGTTCGCGCGCAATCTCGTTTTACGTGATTTACCGTACGCCGATGCTTTCCGTATCCATGAGTGAATACCATCTAGGTTAATTAATACAAATTGACCGTTCGGCGCGAATCACTTTCGTTTTACGCGAAAACTCGCTAGTTGCCCCCGGACATTCGTAAACTATCGTATTTCCTCGTTTGAATTAACGATTAAAAACGATTAGCCTATATGGAGTGTAAAGGGACCGAAAAGATCGTCGTCGACTAATCGCGTGTAAGAGTCGACGGGCGATTTTTCCAAATCTGTCGTTTCGAGCGGACTCGATGGTTCGCCATTTCTCAGCTGGTTGGTTCGGTGGAAAGTGTGTTCGCTGTTATTTCGAAATCGTTCGACCGATGGACACTGCGCGAACGTTCGGATCGTATATCGACCCGACTATCCGTCGAACGTGAACTATTGCGTATAAAATATTGGAATCCGAATGCCGATCGTCTATCGGGGTGGTCGATAGTTCCGACGAATGTCGTTTCGCGATAACGCTAGTACAGGAAAAATAACCCGTCGTACACGCAACACCGTATCCGATTGGGTATGTGAATGCTTTCGAAAAGTGCGTTGGCCACGGACGATTGGCATTGTACGGCTTGTAGTATTCGAGCGCAAGGGTCGACGCGAAATAGTCAAAGGGGAGGTGCAGAAATTGTGAAGGGTTCACGCGGATGTGGAAACAGACATTGGATTAAACGCCTAATGGAATAATTGTCGGGTTGTGTCCGGTTAGTTTCCGTTTACCGTCATGTACGTTATTGCGACGTAGGGTCATCGACGACGGGTTGATATAAAACAAGCCGGACGCGGCGACTGGTAGACGAACAACGAAAAAACGAATCGGGAGACCGGCGGTCGTTAGTCCGTTTCCGACGGACGCGGTGCGCCGTCGCAAGTTATGTACAACGGCAACGAGAACTGTCTAGCCCCCGTCCACGTCGGTAACGTGCCGCGTAAATTTGCACGTCGACCGAAAATTCGAAATCTCGTTGGTCGGTCGTGTTTACGTAATTTCTACGCCGAGGATTCGGTGAACTTCGCCAGCGATTGGCGAATCCCCAGACGCGTACGACATTCGAATCGTTTGTTTCTCGTTAACGCTCTCACGAGGGCGAACCACCCGACCAACAGTGATTACCAACCGTGTTGTAAGACCAGAAAACCTAATCGGCGCTATTATTTCCAATTGTGAACAGCCTCTTTTAAACGGTCAAATCCCTACGGTTCTTATAGCGCGACGTTTCGTTTCGTCGTTAAATCGTTTATAATTTACGGACGGCCGACGAATTACACGGTATAGATATCGATCACGTCATCGAATTGATGACGGTAGGACGATTCGTTTCCTCGGCTATTTTATCGACGAATAATGTACAAGCGCTCCTTGATAGCTGCGTGCTCGTAAACGCGATTGCGAAAAGAATTCGAGAAATGCTTTATTTTCCACGCGACGGTTAACTGTCAACGTATTCGTAGAGTATGTCACAGCCTATGACGTTGACGAAAAACACACGATTCCTAAACGCAAAACTCGTCTGAATTTTATATTCCGTAGTCATTACGCGTTCGAAAGTGTCGGTTGCCGGCTATTATTCGCCGAACGTGGGCCGCCCGTTTATGCGCCACTTGTCGACTCGAGGATCGAGAGCGTTCAATATTTTCGAACGTTCATACGCGACCGCGGTTACGGTCGGTTGTAGCCGGCGAATTTCGAATTTCCAAAAAATCCAAAAAACGTTAGTACTTAAATAGCCGGTACCGAGAAAGTGAATAAAGATTCGAACTCGAACGCAATTAGAACGGCGGCGTACCTCAAATTTATGTAGGTCATCCCATCCCTTCGTTACGTCTTTGGTCCGGCACGACCCGCGGATTTAGCGCGACGATCGCGACGACGACGCGCAATTATTGGGCGTAAGCGGGACAGCCGGTTTTCGTTAATACGTTTCGCGTCCGGCGCTCGCTCGGAAACCAAAAACCGTAAGCAAAAAAACAAATAACACGAACGAACGGACGAACACAAAACTAATCATCGTTTACGTACCCACGTCGTCGAATTGATGACGGGCGTCATGGCGGTGAACTCGCGACGTTCGTCTTCGTACGCGGCGGCAACGCCCCGAAAACCTTCGGTCCTACGACGCGCGTACCTTAAAACGTTATGGCCGCGCGCGCGATTCGTACATCGGCGGCGTTACCGTTCCGAACCGACTGGCCCGGTCCGCTGTGCGGGACGACCGGGATAAATTTTTCGGGAAGAGTGGGTGCAGTGTGTGTGTGTGTGTGTGTGTGTGTGTGTATGTGTGTTTGTGTACGCTTGCGTGTGCACGGTGCTGTGTGTATGTATGTGTGTGTGTGTGTGTGTGTGTGTGTGTGTGTGTGTGTGTGTGTTGTGTGTGTGTGTGTAGTACAGCGACGTTCGGCGGTGGCGTTGCGACTACCGTACGCGCGACGTACGCCGAACACGGTACATTATACGAGGACCATCGCCGCCGCCGCCGCCGTCGCCGCCGCCACGACCTCGACGGCCGGGCGTTCGTCCGATCCCTTTTCCCCAAGCCCGTCCGTTCGTTCGTCCGCTGGCCCGCCGGTCCCGGTCTCGGTCCTTCCACGTCCCTCCCGCTACGGGCTGACGTTGTCGTCGTCGTCGTCGTTTCGCACACGTACACACGTATAACGATCGATTTGCGCACGCACCGCCACGCCGCGGGGCCTCCGGAAGCTCGCTGTTCGTAAACGCGCGCGCGCGCGCACGCGCCCATACGCACGCACACACACACAAACACACGATTATTGTAAAAGTCGTAAACGGTTACGACACGCGAAGACAATCGTCTCCACATCCGTCGTGGCAATCTTACGGGACTTGTTCTTGTTCTTATACACACACACACACACACACACACACACACACACATACTCAGGTAAAGGTAATTTTACATTAGGCACGATTCAGGGTGGAGGAAGAGGGAAGTGCGAATACGAAGTACTTGGGGTCAATCCTTGCACTACTGCCGGCTGCCATAAAAACGAAAGAAACAATTTTTTTTTTAATCGGTCGAACGTGCGATAATCATTTTCAAAAATTTACATAAATACTATAATAATCGAAAGTCGTACCATTTTATTAGTATTCGTCCGAAATTTATCGTATTACTGTCCCGCGAACGAATAATGTAGCACATTTAATAATATAACCTTCGTACCGTTTTAAATTCAAAAAAAATATTACAATCGCCTCTCCCGTTAAAGCGCCCTGCATTCAACTATGGTCGGAGAGGAGCTTGGGTATGTTTAGCGTCCGCAGTTCCAAATTAGCCTCCCAATTTTCGTCCGTAATTATGTATGTACCGATGTCACAGGCGGTACCAGAGTTACGTTTAATAACGAGCGTAATGTAGGAGTCGGATAATTTCAACTAATTTACGAATCAACGTTATTAATCCGGTACACAAATTATTAATATAGCCTTACCGGTTACCACGCGCGAAGTCATTTTTTACCATAAAATCCGATACCGTAATATATATTTTTGATCGAAAACCGTTAATTTATCCGCCCCGATCGAGCGACTATTTTCAGTCGGTCAAAAAAATGTTACGAACCGAAAAATCGAAACTCGAATTAATAGTCGAATACACGAATTTGAAATTTACTTTCAAATAGCGCAATAATAATAAATTCTTTTACCACTTCAGACGCACTTGTGTTTGACGTTAATACTTCGTCCACATGTAATAACACTAGCGATTCAATACGAGTTTGTGTCATTATTGACCCCAATTTCGTTTTCGTTTTTACGAGGAACGGCGTAAATTAAACATTTTTCATTGTATCCAAACTCTTGGCGTTGTAAATAATGTGACAGTAGGCGCTAATTCTTTCAATAATCTAACCTCCGCGAATACATTTTTATAGACAATTTCGAATATTAATCGCGTCACGATAATTTAAATTTATCGTTAATACTCGTCGCTCTTATTTACACGCCTGTGGTTTCACACGTTGGTAAACTGATTGTGATATAAACGTGTCCAAAAATGGATAGAAACTAAACGTTATTCGTTATCATTTATCGTTCTAATATCGACGATAGTTTATTAGTCCTTACATTTTTAAACCGACGGTAAACTGTCGGTAAAATGAACACCCCTCCGCCAAAACTTGTCCGTGTTTACGCGCTGATGTCTGATATTATAGTAATATTGATTTTAAATAAATCGACGCCCGTTCGACCATAAATATAACGTTACGTACGTCCTTTGCGTGCGTAACGGGCCAGACGCGAATAATGAAAATCAGTGGCGAAAAATTGATTCAGTACGTAAGGGTGGAAAAATTATTAAAAACTTTTTATTTTTATATTTAACGTTTACGAAAGCGGTGATTTTAGATTTTGAGATCTATAAACGTACTACAAATTTCGCCGAACGCGTCCCCAGATATATATTTTTTAATACGTGCAAATTGGCGAACCCGTAATCACGATTTTGCGCACGACTCTGTATTTTAAGCGTCGTTTATAATTTGTTAACTATAATAAAATTAGGGAATCGTCCATAGATTTTTCGCATCTATTCGAAAAACTCGTCATTTCTAGGCACCTATTTTAGTTAATCATTTATAACGATATCGTCAAACGTCAAATCGCGAATTAAATCGACCTTCGTTTAGAATTGTTTTTGGAACGCGACGATAATTATAGTCGCTTTCTTTTACGATCAGTGGATATTAAAAATGTCACTGTTGCAAAACGAATATCTCTACAAAACGTCACGAACGATATAAATACAATAAATAAACTGTAAGAAATCAATAGGAAAATGTATTGTTGCCAACGAACGAAACGTTTCGAAAGAAAGATTAAAAATAATTTTTAAAAACCGCGTCGAAAAGTACGCGAAACATAATTATTATTTTTTATTCGGACTCGAGCTATTCAAGTCGGATATTTACGTACTGCGGCAATAGCTTAACGTTACTATTATTACCTTTCTCAATACACACGCGCACACGTAATATCATTATGTGTGCGTGTATGACGCCATAGCGTATTGTGAACCGCCTTCGAAATATCAATTCCGCTACCCCATTCCCTCTCACGGTGTATGGATACGAGTTTTTCGTTTCTCGGTCATCAACCGACCGGGGGTGTCCGTGCACCCTATCCAAGACCATTGGTAGGACGACGGCCCACGTCCTTTTTCATCGTCGGTGGCGGTGGCGACGGTGGTTTGATCAATTACCTAACCGCGTGTCGATAATACGTGCCGAGGTGTGGCCGTCTGTCCGTTCACCTACCGCCACCGTGGCCTCGATAGTCGATCTCCCTGAAACTCTATACTCAGCGCCGACGTCGCGTATATTGATTCGTTACTTGTTATTTAATCAAAACCTTATTACGTTAACGCTGGTTGAAATTACGTGATAATCACTCACTCGTTATTACTATAAACGTAATATTTAAGGATATTTAAAGAGTGTCCGGTTTAAAAACATTGGGGTCAAGTTCACGGGCTGAATTTCCAGCTTTTTAGTAATTTGATTAAATCGTATGAGAAAAATTGACAAATTTTACTTAGAACGTGAATACGTTTAAACGTCGGAAATAATATATACACCGAGAAAAAATGATTTTGAATTTTGTGTTGGACAATGAGTACCTTATGGCTACATAATCGTCCGTGTCTATACGTTGGTTTAATATTTGCGCCTTAATTAACGGAAACAAACGTAATATTATATACGGCACTACGAGTTTAATAATAAAATTCGTGTGGCTAAGCACTTAGGAGAAATAGGAAAAAATAGTAGGAGAAATCCGCCGCTTTCCTTCGAGTGAAAGTTATTTTCGAGACGAAAATACGAACAACGTCCCTTACTCAAACGTACGGCGTTACAAACAACGCGTTAGGACTGTATTCGAATAGATCAGAGGAAATATTATCGATACGTTTAGAAAATCGTGTTCGGACAATAAATTGTAGCGACGCGAGGAATGTGTACGTATTTCGTATTTTGTTGACGAGCAACGTCGAATAGTACGTTTCTAGCGTGATTCCACTTTGGTTTTTGGAATAAGAGAGCGGGGAAAAGCTCGATTTGAAAAACCGATTTCACGTAGAAATTAAACGAACGTTTATTCGGTTTTACGTTATACAAAGGGTGTATTGTTCCGTGACGAGCTTAAAAACGACGACCAGAAACGTGTCGGCACGTTAAAATGTATGACAGTAGTTTTCGGACACGAAATCATTATTCGAACGAACGTTGACGGTGAACGCATCGTGCGTGAAATTTCGGCACAGTTTCCGCGCAATATGATTAACCTCTATGGATATTTTGCCGGTTGTGTAGCCAAAACGAACGATAATATATAGTACGGTATTCCGTAAGATGTACCGAACACGGTTTAATTTTCGTCCCACATCCGCGCGGCCGTGTATTACCAGACGAACTATACTTGGCTGATGTACACCCGCTTCCCGAACGATAATCGACGAAGTACAGGCGTCGGTTGGAATTCTTTTGACGGGCTCCTCTCGTTAGCGTTATTAACGAAACCGGGTAAAATGTGGCGTCGGGCGAGTCCGGGTCGAGTCGTAACCGTGTCCCATTTTTTCCGATCGACCACCGTAATTTCGACAATAACGCCCGTCGTCCGCCCGGACGTCGATTATTATCGCGTCGTCGTACCGGTAGTAGTTACGTGTGCCCGGCGGACACCACGAAACGACGTACGTACCATTTTCTAATCGTCCCCGATAATATTGATTTTCCGAAAACGCCGTCGGTTTTTTCCGTTTTTCGTCAACGGCGCTGCTCGTTCCTGACGTTATCAATTCTGACCGAACGGGTCGTGTAAAACGCTATCGTAAGCGTTTTAGTTTTACACGCCGCGTTCGGTCGCGGGACCTAGAGCCTAGACTGTTTTCTATGGGTCGCGGAGGCCGCGAATGTTTTACGGATCACGAAAGACTGAAAACAGCGGTACAGTTACCGCGCCACGTAATGGAAACTAACGATATTTAAGGAAATTCTACGACAAAGGGCCGGGCGTTCCGTGTAGGCACTTCTGCTACAGCTTACGGGTTCGCCATAAATATAACTGTTGGCGGAAGCACATGCGCCGCTACATTTAGACGATACATCTCCCGAAAACCGACGAGAAATGTTTTACATTTAGACTCGATAATATACGTCGGAGTAATTCTTATTTCTCAAAAAAAGTGCGAAACAAAAACGCGATGAAACTAATATTTCGCGTACAAAGCCCGTCGTCCAATCGAACAATTGCACCTATACTCGATGTTCCTTCGTAGACGTAATATTTACATTATCGCGTTATTGTCGTTTTAGAATATTTCGTCGACGCTAAAACAAATAAACGTTTAATCTTCGTCGTTGAATTAAAAAATTAAACAATTACTCTTATTTCTGTTACGAAACATTAAAACAAAACGAATCGTTCTATTGATTTCATAAGCGCGTTTCGATCAATTCCAATTGTACGATATTCGAAAACTTTTTGTTTTGTGAACGACAGCTATTTTTATCGGTTTGACAAGTATTGTCGTTTATCTCGGCGGACGATCGTAATTTTAATTATCGGAAACGAATTACAATTTTATTAAGATTTATTTTACTCCTATTTTATTAATGTCTAATGGGTAACATAATTTCGTGTATATAACGTGTAAAGGCTGTAAGTTCGCAAAGTTTTTATTAAGCATTTACAATACTTAACAAGAGTACTTGTAGCAAATAGAAAAATGTTAGCGACGCCAGCAAATTTGATTACAAGTATTGAATATTAAATAACATTCCAACAATAGTTCAGGAAGTTTGAAAGTATTTTCGAAAATTTCGCTATACCCTTTTTTAAGTTCCAAAGCATCGTACTAAAATAATTTTCGCTCATAAATACGTGAATAACTTGTTCATAATTAAATTTGTCCGTCGTACGGCGCAAAATTATACTTTATTTTCTATACGATACGCCTGCTTAATATAGTCGACGAAAAATTTTTTAAAAATTTCGAATTAATTTTTCCATCAGCCATAAAATTTAAGTGGAAATAAGTTGTGCTATGTAGTCAACGAACCATTAGAAACGGAACTGAAAAACGTGAAATTCATAAGCCCCTTTAATTTATTATAATACGGAATACATACGAAAAATATTCGTTACAATAAGAGTATTTCGATTAAAAATATTTGAGTTCTATGTACCTACGGAATATTATACACAGAGTATTGTTGAAATATTTTACAGGACTTGGCGTTATTTGGCCTGTTGCGCGCGCTGAATAATTGTGTGGTTATTACGGTTCGAAATTGACAAAATGTGTGGCGTGAATGCGAAAACGGCGGAAACGGAATTTTCGTCATTAACCGAAACGAGTCGAAGGCGCGGTAAAGGAAGCGCTAAAGCGATCGGGGCGCATACAGAACCAGAATGTACTTTAAAACCGACGTATCCGGCGGTCCGCGCGGTGTGTTTTGTGAAAACGATCATTACGCGGTGTGTGACTTTACGGCCGGCGTACGTTATTATATTATATTGATCGCCACCCCGCCGCGGTCCATTACCGAAATCAATAGCGGCGCGAGGTTTCGGCGTCTAAAATTAAAGAGCCAAATGAAAAACTTGAACGCGCCGCGTTACCGGTCGGCAGCTCCCATAAGTATTAAGCGAAAATTGCGGTTTTCTCCACGACGATCGTATCGGTAATCGTATGAATCGAAGACGTCATTTTTATCGATCGACGTATTACAACATAAACTAACGTCTAAACTAAAAGCGAAAATAACTCGGATTTAAAAAATATTCGATATTTTAAAAATCGTTAATTTTTCTCAATTCGTACGATAACGGCGCTACATTATTATAAACTATTTTTGTTATTATTAGCGCGTACCGTCTCAATAACGAAAATAAATATTTAATGTACTCGAAAAAACGAAAATAGCGAAGAAATTTGGTCCTCCTGGATACCTCCCAATTTGGACGCTGATGATAAATAGCGATGATCTAAACGTATTGATAATCGATTGGCCGCCAAAAAGAATCGCGTGAGTGTTTTCTATGTGAATGAAACGATTGGAAAGAATTATTTTCTTCGGTCGCTTCGATTCCGACGGTTTATTATTGTTAACAAAGTAAAACAACGCCGACGCGTTAGCCAAGAGACGTTGTTTTTAAAAATTAGCGCATTACATTGTACATGTACCGTCCTGTTCTAAATATAGTCTCGGTTGTGAAATTTCTTCGGTTTGTCGTATTCGAATTCTATTTGGGTTCGTTTTAAAAATTCGCGCGCACTTTCCGCGGCCAACCGAGCGCCATAATGGTACAATTGCGTTCGCTTACATTCGCGTATGTATTTTATTCGCGTACATTGGGTGGATTCTTAGACGAAGGTCATTATCCCAAAAACTGTTTACAAGCCGCATCAATAAAATAAATAACGCCGAGAATTCAACAAAGATAAACGAATTTTATTATTAACGAAATGGTTTTGTGCGTTCGAAATATTTTATCGTGATATATATATATGTGTGTGTGTGTGTGTGTAAAAGTAAACGCCTTAAATAAAAATTTATCGAAACAAAAATACAACGTGATATATATATATATATATATATGTATTTATCGAATAGCCGATACGCGCAAATAAAAGGTTTACACTCAAAATGATTACCTCTTCGAAAGAAAATGTTTTATCGAAATATTATATTATAAATAACAAACGCGATAAAATATTGATTTTCGTATTTTTCGACGTCGGTTTTGAATTTTATTTTCGATTTTAGACCGTATACCCTGACAAACATACGTTAGCCTTGTAAACAATTTAAATAGATATTATTTATATTCGGTTACTGTTATAAATATTAAAGGAAAATTTAAGTACGCAGTAAGTTCTTCCGATTATGATTTATTTGAATCGGATATTTATTTAAAAACTACGAATGAGTTACAATAGATTACGTCCATAGAATTGTTTTGATTTTTACTATACGTTTAAAGTTTTTTATTTATATATGAATTATACACTTATATCTATTTTAACTTAAAGCGTTAATATTGGAAAGCCAAAGGCCGAATAGTGACAATATCAAAAATTAAATTGTCGATATTTTTATTAAAAAACGAAAAAAAAAATATAAAATATTCGAACGCTTCTAGAATTTATTTTACAAATTCCAAATATATTTTCGGAAAAGTATTTTAATTTCATTATTTATCCCGTATAAACGTTATGAATATTTTTAAAAAAAAGTTCATTACAAAACGTTTACGCCCACACCGTGAGTTGATCTTTTCCCACAATGTATGAAAATGCGTAAAACCTGAACTTGCCACGCGATCGTGACAAAATAAAATAAAAACTAACGAATTAACGAATCGTTTCTATAATGACCTTAAAAAAAAAAACTAAAGCTTTTACGACGTTTTATTGCTACGGGTTTATTTACGTGTTCATCACCGCTATTTGATTTTCGAATATGAACGGTCGTTTATTACGAAGATATTTAATAATCTTTTTTTATTATTCCCAAACTTTATTTGTACGCGAACGGTAGTCAAATATTAATATCGATTATAACAATTAAACGTTAATTATCAAAGGTGAACATTGCGAATATGAACATTTCAAGCGAAATTTAAACGTAAATTTTTTTTTAAAGTTACATTTGTTTTGTAAAAAAAATTATATTTATTTCGTTTCAACGTTCATTTGTCATCGAACGTTTGGAAAACATCGATCCGAACCTGTTAATATCAACCGGAACCGTAATAATAATACCGTCTAGAATAAATACCGAAAACGAATCGACGTTTCTCTAGAAACCGTACCGGCATTGAAACAATAATATATTTCATTTATCGATTGAAACTTCGCTTGACTCCCTAATAGTATGCATATGTATTCTGAGTTGAGTTCACGAGTTCAATGTTACATTTGTAGATTTGATTAGTATACGTAATGTACGTACGTACTCACCAGCTACTTGTACACGAACAAAAAAGTATCGATTTTCTGGGTTTGGAAAAGCACTCGGACGTACGCCGTACGGAAGACCGACTGTTTGTTTTTTCATTTTGTCGACGAAATCAAATACCGAACGCCTATTCGGGCTACGAATGTATTGGCGTATTGACCGAGCGCGACAACGAGACGTCAACAAAAATCGTTCGGTTCCGTCCGAATAATCCCGGGCGTTTTTCAGTTGTACACCGAACGTGTTCTCGACGTTTCGGGATCGTTTCCGGGCAAAACGCCAAGTAGTAAAATTGTCGCGGGGATTAGTTTCTGGCGCGTTTGCGGGGGGTTTTTTTTTTTTTTTAATAAAACGTTATTAGCAACGGACTGTTCGAACGATTTCGAAATTCGATAGGTCTTCCAATTGGAGAAACCGGTCACGGTTGTATTTTTACGGCGTCGTGTATATTGCCGGACGTCGCATTGGCGTCCGGGAAATTACGCGGAACGCTATTAAACGGTAACGACGAAATAATAAAATAAAACCGATTTCAACATACGACGCACATATGACGCGGGCGAATAATTTCTCAACGAGTTCGGAAACTCGTGTTGGGTACCCGTCATTTTCGCTAGTCGGGTCGAAACGCGTTTCCATATTTGTCGTGTCGATTTTTTTTACCTGCGTAACGTTCGTTGACGTTGGACACCCACCGAACGCGATGGCGGTACATAAATAAAATAAATAAAACGATTTAAATAAACGAATAATTTAAATAAATTGAATAAATAAAATAGACGCGGTGTTTCCGTATGGAAAATCGAGCCCGCGGCCGGACGGTGTATTCGAATATCTACGGCTAGCGTTGTCCGCGTTATTTTCGCGCGGATGTCGGCGGTCGAGCTTGAATCGTTGAAAGGAAACACGCGCGTTCGCTCGGGCGTCCGTTCGAAGGCATTGTAGCGCCTTCGGGACCCGACGAGGGAGAAACGGCGACGGGAGACCAAGTACGAAGAGCAAGAGGAAGTAGGAAGAGTAGAAGGAGACGAGATGAACGGGCATGGACGTGAGTCACGCGTGATTCAGCGGCGAGAAAACGTCGACGGAAGCGATCCTTATATTATTACGTTACGTTTCGACCACTAATCGCGTCAATATCGAATAACGGTAATTTTAGCACCGAATTTGTTCGAACGATTTTTTTACTTATTCTGGACATAAGGCGTACAACCGAAAGCGTTCCAAATTTCGTTACCGAAACCCACACGGACGCGCCATGTGACGCGTTATTAATAATTATCGCGCGTCTGTTGCGAGCGCGGCGATCGTAAACGGAATTTGAGCGGAAAGTTTCCACTCGGAAACTAGAGCGGTTCGCAAGCACTCGGAAAAATTGTTATTCTTTTGACGATGGCGTTTTTTCTTGTTCCGCTAGCGAATGCCTATTGACCTAAAAATTAACGTTCAAAGGAATAACACGAAACTCTCGGACCGTAATGAATATTAAATATCGTTTTTCTCCATTCTCCTCCTCCCTCCCCCCCCATACGAATATCACGACGAATCGCACCGAGGAGAATTATTATAATATTATTAAATATTATTATACCAGTTCGAGATTTCGAGATTTATTTTTCAAACTTCCGAAATTCGAGGCCATTTTACTATTGTTATTATTATTATTATCTCGCGTAAAACTAAACGAATTAAATTATTTACTTGTACACTTAACGCGTGTTACGTACGAATTGCGTTGTAAAACGTTATTTCGTGACGGCGTTTATTAAGAAAAAAATATATATATATATATTTATATAATACCGACATATAACTCGTTCGTTAGTTGGTTACGAATATAAAAATATTTTCCGCACTAAACGTTCGCGTAAACGAACGATTTCGTGTTTCGGCAAAGTCCGTATTCACGTTACGGTAAAAGTCGCGAAGACCGTTATTACGATTAATTCCTAAGTTCGTTTCCCGGCGTGCGTAAGCGTTTTATAACGAATAATAAATTATACTCGTTTTTTATCCCGATACGTTAGCACCGTGGAATATTTATTTTTATCTCGACTTGCGCAGCAAAACGGTCGGATATTTTTACCAAGCTTAGCTCCACTATAACTGTCACACGCGAATCTCGTTAAATCGTTTTCCCCCGTTATCGTTCGTACATTTCGTGTGTAAGCCCCGTTTATAAAACGTTCGCGGCATATTTCAAACGTTCCGCCCGTTCTTTGTACGTCACGGGACGGCGACGATTCATTGACCGCGGCGTCGCCCCTATAGTAATGCGGGGTTGACCTATACGTTCCCACCACTCCCGTCTAACGAGATTAAATTGCGCCCGGGGTACGCGCGACGTTTACGGTAATACAGTCACGTACGATTCGACGCACACGTGGGTCATCATTTCGTTGAAAAGGGGACGACACGCGCCATTATTAATAAACGATTATCGGACGTTTTCCAAAAAGTCGATAAGATCAGTGTCGATCGTCATCAATGTAGGCTTAGGCGCACCTCGTAACATATCCATTTTTCGCATCGAACAACGTCGCGAACGACAAAGAGTCGCGAAAAAGCTAAGAAATCCGAGGATTACTCGTATTCGCGAAAACGACTAACTGTATTATCGTTTTTATAAAGTTTCGCCGGTGTCGCTAATATTATTAAATAATAAAACAGCGAACGCGATTGTATAACGAATACAACGAATCGACGACGTTTAAATACTTTTTCGGTTCAAAAAAAAAGCGTTTCGACGAAATAAAGGTGTTCCACTTTGTTGAAAATCGTTTTTTTTTTTAAACGCGTATTTTACATATCGCGTGTCTATTTAGCGTAAAAAGTGAAACAATCCAGCAGCGAACGAAGCCCCACGTTTCTTGTCTACTTTAGTTTATAGGAAATCCGTTAGGTATATACGTTTATGAAGAACCTACGTACAAAATTGTATTCAACGTAAATTTGCATATTTATGTGTTTTGTTTATTTGAAAAACACTACTGTAAGATATTAACAATTATAATTGTAAAAAAATACTACTCGAAATAATTTAACGGTCGCTCGTCATTTCAATCGTCGCAATAGAAAACTCATAAATTATAATAATATTATTAAAACGACGTAACATTACGCAACGTTTAATTGTATACAATTAACAGCTCCTTCTCGGGTATGATATTTTGAATTATTTCTTTCATTTTAATATATATAGATATATTAGGGGAGAATATGCCCCTAAAATCCTATAACCGTTTTTTTAACGATTATCGACGGTCGTAAATAAACGCGTTCGTCTTACATTTTATGCACGTTATGTAAATTTGAGTAAATAATTACGTCAATCGTAATTTAAAATACGCAATTTCTTTTTAACATTATTAACATATTCGACTAAAACTTCGGGGTCACCCGCGAAATATTACGTTTGGGTGGCGCTTATATCGATTGTCGTTCTAAGAACGGTACATCTATCCAAAAATGTTGGCAAACTATCAATATTTTGGAAAGCGCCGGAGCCAACTCTTAATGTTTCGACTTCTACGTTGAACCCAGCAAGTCGTAATTCACTACGTATATTATACGGAAATAACTCGAAAAATATTTAAAAAATTACGTTTTTACGTCGAAATAAGTATTTTCAGCGTTCGATGTTCAAATATTTATTGTCGTACGAAAAAAAAAACAGGACTTTTGTTCCTTCGTTTTTAATTTATGAGCCACGGGTAAAACCGACTGAAATTATTTAGCGAACTTTCAACGATCAACCGTTCGAAGTTTTGGTTGTATACTTTACGGTTTAAGGTGCGTGAATCCGAAATGAGTTTCAAGTGTTTTCAAAAACATTCGGTGATAAACCGAATAATTCGTCCCGTCGTCTTATTCTCCCGTACGAAGTTTACGCGGTTCGGCCCGTAAACCATTCGACGTTTTCTCCATATTTTATGAACTGTTCGGATCGACGGTATCCATTTGACCAGCCAAAGGTCGTTGCGGGTTATTTTGAAGTTCCGGGCACGAGTCGATGGCTTTTTACGCTAGGACCGTGAAAGATTTTACGTCGACGAAAATTGCGTCGTTTAAACGGGAAATTTCGGGCGACCCGAGGACGACGACGGTGTCACGTTTTCCTAATTTTGCGATCAACTACAAACGGCCGCCGCCGTCGCAACACCGTGGAACGAAATTTCGCGTATTTTAGACGTTACGTTTCGACGCGGTTGCCCGAAAAGAAAGGAGTTTGGCCGACGGACGGGGCGGGATCAATAGTGTTGTTCGCCACCGCGTGTATATGTAGCACCGACGACGTGAACCTAACGGAATTGTTTTTACTTTGTTGTTTTTTTTGACGTTGTCGAACGTTCAGCCGGCAAACAACGCGCGGTTTTAAAAGGCAAGGCCCTTTTGTGTTACGCCGTTTGTATATCGCGTTATTAGCATAACGCGTGTACGGGGACGTTTTCTGTACACGTACGCCCGTGCCGTAGCCGGACATTTTTCTCGGACGCGTAATTCCCAATGTCGTCGTTTCGAAACGGGCAAAACGGTTAGGTACGATAATTTGTCGTCCGTTCGAATTCGCGATTCTGCGACCGGTGTTCGTTTCGTTGACCGTTCAGCGTACCATATAAACGTTGACACTGACTATTCGCGACGCAATATCTATTTAAAAAACGAGGCAACGTGTTTCCCTCACCGTCCCCCATTCGTCCTAACCTCGCGAAGCCCCGAGTCCCTTCAATGTTTCGGGCCTTGCATTCGAAATTGGACGGTACGCGTGTTTCGTTGTTATTAAGTCGTTCCGTTTTAATCAAAACACCCGTAGTTGTATGTTTTTCGTTAGAAATACCGATGGATAATTTTGACGATAACGTTTAGCCGCGAATTCGGACGAACGTAAAATCACTATTTTTCGATTATCGTTTTACGAACGTTCTGCACACGACATATACATAGGAATCACTTTCGGCTACTCCTAAAAATCGTATCGTTTTCCGTAAGCATATATATTTGGGAATCGACGATGGTGGCCATTTAACGTCGTTGAACGTTAATTAAATATTTATCGGTTCTACTCGCGCGTTTGGATTATTAATTAAGCGCGACGATGTCAGAAATAAAATACAGGAACGACGCGCAGGGTTACGCGGACATCGTCCCATAATCGTACGTTTTAGGGCGTTTCGTTATTTCCGTGGGCAATTACTCAAGTCCGATTCGAGCGTACACGAATCAGAGGTTCCCTTCTCCTCTCATCGTGAGCGCGTTAGCGGATATTTGTTTCTTAAATCGGCCACTGTACCCGTCACCCCGTCGACACGTGTGCCCGATCAATAGCGATTTTATTGCGCCGTCGAATTTGTTCGCGTTCGTCTACGGCCGCAATATTAACGCGCGCGCGCTCTCGAAACGAAAACGGGACGGTTTCGATACCGCCCGAAACGTTCCGATCCTCGCCACGGCCGTTTGGTGGCGTGTACCGGACGCCAGCTCCGCGTTACGACATACCCGCGGCTGTTTACACGTTGTTTACGTACTCTCGAGCACGTGACCGTGCCGTGCGTAAACGGACTTATTTCACGAACGCCATAAATGGTTATCGTTTAATCTATTCGCGGCGTTTCCATAAATCCGATCGCGGTCCCGTTATTATTATAACGATTCGAACAACAGTAGCGGCGTAAAAATATACCGCCGACGGGTACGCGTCATTAACGCCGCGATAATTACCGTATAATGTACCACAATTAATTTAAACGCGCGGCCCGACCGGGAATAATAATCGTTTACGGTAGACGACGCGTGCGTATTACGGCGCACACACGCGCTGGACGGACGAGGAAATTGGAATACGGCCGGGCAGTCGTAGTTGTCGAACGATTGTCCCGCAACGTGCCAAGACGTCTTCGTTTCGGGTATTTTTAGGGTTCCGTTCGTTCGTCCGTGCGTGTTGTTCTCTAGGTCGAATTTCGCGGCCATCGCGTTTCCGTTCGCCGATTTGTCGGTCGTTTTTCGGGTAAAGCGATCGGTTAGGTTGGCCTAACCTCGACATCGGCCACTAGCGCGTTCGTTTCTGCCGTACTCGCGATAGTCAACGACGGGCGTCAAATAAGGGTCGGTTCCCGGGCGCAATTACGGAAAACGGTCTTGAACGAAGAACGGAGAAAAAACCCGGTCGAACGACGTCGAAATAATCGCCGTAACAACAGGCCACTCGACGCGCGGACGAAAATCGTTTACGCGGGCCCCGAGAAAACGCGTACGCCCGAGCGCGACGTGTTACACGAACACCGAAAACAATCGACGTTAATAAACTCGCGCGTGTCGCGTTTTATTAAAAAAAAAAATAAACAGAATTATTCAACCGAGGACAGATAACGGGCGCCTACAGTAATCGCCGCAGAAACCGTACGGAACCAAGTGCCGCCGCTATCGGAGACACGATAAAAAGCACGTGATTGGTGTGTGTGTGTGTGTGTGTGTACGGTGAGGTGAGGATGGGGGCAGAAAGAGGAGAGGGACCGTCAGCTAGACCGACGGAGATTCGTTAATCGCGACGACACGTCGAACGCGATTTACGGCGACGATAAAACTCGGCGCGTTTTTCGGAGACACGCGTGTCGCGACACACCTGCCACGTACGGTCAAACGTATATATATATACACACACACACAACTCCATAGTGTCGTTTCGCTCGAACGTGACGCGTTAGCCCGAAGACAATCGATTCGTTTTTCGTTCCGCTCGTTCGGCAAAAGACTTTCCGTGTCAACCGGATATCATGGCGTTGGTCACTCTCGACTACGCCGTCCTTTCGGTCACGTTACTCATGTCCGCGGCGATCGGCTTGTATTACCGGTTCACGGGCGGCAAACAAAAAACCACGCAAGTAAAAACGCACACGAACCACACGTTTACCGTTTACACACATTTACGACCTATTTTTTAGTACCGATATCGACGATACCGATAGCGTTACGTAATATTCCGAACGGGACAAAGACGTTTTGTTCTCGCCCTTATTTGGCGCCCGTAGTTTTCTGATAGATTTCGTGCAACCGTTACACCGTATTTCGGTTTCCTCGTTACGAGCGCGTTTTATGTTTTCGTATATGTAGACGCTCGTTTTTGAAGAAATGTATACAATTTTAAAATTAACAAACGTCGAGAATTTTTATTATATTATAATATATATATACAATAATATTTATATAATAATTATTTTACTTATATACGCCGAATGTTCCGAACGTTCTCGTTTGGAGTTTAATGACGATTCGCTTAAATGTGAAAAGGTCGAGAATTCACGAGTAAAAACGCGTACGTAATTGCCTAGGTTTGTTCATCGTTTGCGAACGACTTATTCGCGTAGAGAAACACACGTGCGAATAAATTCGGTAATAATACGATGGTTAAAGAAGACGAATTTGTTCGGAAACGTTTTAATCCGTCGGATTTGAGAAAACAACACTTCGCCGCGCGTTATTAATTCGTTGTTTCGCCCATTTACGCCGCGAGCAATAGGACGTTGATGACGTAAGTGCGTGTACAATAACTATTTCGTTACGTTTAGGAATATTTGCTGGGAGACAAAAAACTGTCCATCGTACCGGTGGCGTTCTCGTTAATGGCCAGTTTCATGTGCGCTACGTCGATGTTCGGGCTGAGCGCGGAAAACTATTTGAGGGGAACGCAATTCATGGTGATCAACGCGTCCAATATTATCGGTACGCCAATCGTGGCCTACGTTTTTCTACCTGTGTTTTACAAGCTGGGATATTTATCCATTTACCAGGTAACGAAACGTCGAAAACCGTTATTACCAAATTATTATTATTTACCAAACATTCGGTATATTTATATAGACCGTCGAAGTACACATAAAAACACGATATAACGGTATTACGTGGCCGAAGTATGGAAATATTCTGCACGTATTTTTTAAAACAACGTACGAATACTTATGTATAAATTGTATATATTAATTATATATATATATATATATAGTATATTATTACTTATATAAATTATATATAAGTACGTTACTTATATATAAATTGAAGTACAGCGTACGGCCATACGCACGCGTAACAAATGAAACGAATTAGAATATCGCGATTCCGTAGTAAATTAATAAATTAATTTCGAAAACGGTTTTACAGTAACGAGTTATTTAATAACGCGTTATTATCCATCGTATAATAATATTACGTCGTCGGCGTAGTTTATCATTGATCCGGTCCACCGTGAGTACCGAACGTGTTCGTAATACCGGATTCTCTCGTGTTTATTTATTCTCCCGTTTAGTACTTTTGGCACAGACCGCGGTGGCGTTTATTAATTTTCGTAAATGGAAGCGCCGTGTCGCCATTATTATTCGTTTATTTCCCCAATCGTCCGACACAATCCGCGCGCGCTTTGAGTTCGTCCGAGCGCTTCCATCGCACGATAATCGCGTTCGCGGACAAAACGAACCGGTAATAACGAAAGAAAACCACGTCGTTGTAACACGTTTCGCTACCCTCGTTCGGGATCTAAACTCGAACGATTTATCTATTTGCGGCCTTCGGAACGTAATATTGTTCGTATACCATTTCGTTACACACGAATTACGAAAACGGTCGTTGGTGCCTGTATTTCGTAGTCGAATCTCGCAAGTCTCCGACGTGTTTGGCAACGAACCGTCCGGATTAATCGCGAAAGTCACGTAAATAAACGAAAACGCGAAACTAATCGAGTTCGGTTTAGTCAAATAAGGTTACAACGAACTGAAATCGGCCCAGACGCTAAACGATGATTGTCCACTGAACCGTTGGATACGTACGCCGGTCTACGAAAATCCGGACGACCCCTCGTCTCGGGTATTCGACCGGTTCGGCCGTTCGATTCCAAAAGAACGTTTTGGGCGCCAATACGTTCTATTCGGTGTTGCAGTATTTGGAAGAGCGTTTCGGCAAGTCGATCAGAACCGTCGCGTCCGTGGCGTTCAGCGTACAGTCGATATTGCGCACCGCGCTGGTACTATACGCGGCGTCGTTGGCGCTGAACGGTATCGCCGACGTGCCACTGGCCGCGAGCATGGTAACCGTGGGCGCCGTGTGCACGTTCTACTCGACAGTCGGCGGCATCAAAGCCGTGATCGTCACCGATTTGTTTCAGGTACGTTACGTGTTTCACCGGAACGGTCGTCGCCAACCCGGAGACGTATACGCCGCGTATTCGTAACGAAATGTGCGCGAACGCGAGAAGCGTAATTCCGAACACGTGATTCCGCGCACTTCGTTACGGCGTTTTCTCGCGTTTTCAGCCTTTAGTCGCTAAGTCATCGACGGTTATTAGCGTACTCGGGAGACAACTGTGACGCGCTCGCACAAAAAAACAAAACCGATCTCGAGCTAAAATCGCGAGAAGCGAGAAATTGTTATCGGGCGCCGAGCGTTCTTTCCTAGTCCCCTATATCTAAATTACGTGGTGGACGATAATTGCGAACGTTCGACGGTTACCGAGTAACGACCTAATTTTCCGTTTTTGATCGTTATATACTACAGAGTGACGTTTTCATTTTATTTCAAACTACATAATCGGGAAACGTAAATAATCTTCGTTTTAACGACGTCGGTTTAATTTTTAAATTTCTTTCGAATTTTACACGCGCTGTTAACCAACGCCTAAAAACAAATGATGTACAAGTAACCGGCATTCTTGTAAAACGGGAAATGTTGGAGGTCCTTAATATATGTTTAAGGAAACTGAAACACGAAGTTTACGACGAAATTGAATTTATATACGACTAGCGTTTAGTACGAACAACCTGCGCGATAAATTACAACTTACGACTTTCTAACTTTGTAGCGAACTCGGTTGACATTTGTTAACGGTAAATCCGTTTTCGAAATCGACAACAGAAATCGCACAATTAATCGTTTATCAAAAGTTGTTCGTAAATTTTCCTCGAAATAGATTACATACAAAAACAAGAGGCTATAAACCCAAGAGTAACGGGATACGAAAACTTACTTTAATCGATAGGTTTCAAAATGTTTGCGCTCAAGTTTTTCGTTTGTTTTCCATTTGTAGTCTTTGCTGATGTTCATGTCGGTTTTCGTCGTAATCGGAGTAGCCGCTGCCGAAGTCGGTGGCCTAACGGAGATCTGGAGAATCGCCTACGATCGCGGTCGTGTGGAATTTTTGAAGTGTGTATACAGATTAAGTACATTTTTTATTTCGTTTAGGGTAATATTTTTAATAATATTTTGCTTACGTGTCGATCTGTATTTCCTTTTCTTTATTAGACTCGTTGTATTTTGGGGGTTTTCTTTTCGGTAGTACGTAACAAAAAAAACTACCGAACATTATACGTCGCTATGTTGCGTTCGAATACGACGGTAATTATTTTTAATATAATTTAACGAAAAACCGTAACGTAAAATATGTCGTCAATTTAAAAATACAAAAATACGTTTAGCTACGAACATTGTAGTTTAGCGTATACAAGAATAACGCTTCGAACGATCGTCGTTTAAATAAACGCGAAATATTATTCATTTCCGAGGCACGTTGACGCGTTTTTCGGATAATGTAATAAAAGTAAATCGTTTCATCGACGCGCGATTTATAATAACGGAAACGCGTAAAATATTGGCGGCGAACGTCTCGCCGTTTCAACGCAAAAACACGGCGTTCGTCTCGAACGCGTTAATCGTAATTCTTGTCGACGTAAACAATCGTATTCGAAAAGAAACTAACCAAAAAAACGGACGAAAAGTACGTTAAGACGACGTTAACGTTACAATTTAAAGGTATGGCGAATTTTATCTTTTTGACCGATTGACTCGTTAACGACCGGCCTCGTTAACACGTAACAACACTTTTTTGGAACTTGGCGTTTAGCAAATTCGCGGGACAGTTTTCAGGTGGACCCGACGGTCCGGCACACCTGGTGGTCGTTGGTGATCGGCGGCGCGTTCACGTACATCTCGGTGTACGCTACCAACCAAGTGCAAGTGCAACGTTACTTGACCATGAACGATTACGGTACCGCAGTGAAGACCCTGTGGTTCAGCTGGCCGGTAACCGCGTTCCTGTCGCTGTCCATGTGTTTCTCGGGCCTGGCCGTGTTCGCCAAGTACCGGGACTGCGACCCGATCAAGTTGGGTATTCGACAATTTCGTTTCGGTTGAACAGTTTCGAAAATTAATAAAAAAAAAACACTACGACGTTTCTGATCGTCGCTTTCGTACGACGCGTGTGCACATACAGAGCGAGACGGATATCCACCGCGGACCAGCTGATGCCGTTGTTTGTGCTGGACACGATGGGACGGATACCCGGACTGACCGGATTATTTTTGGCCGGCGTGTGCTCATCGGCCCTGTGCTCCGTGTCCGCGGCCCTCAACTCGTTGGCCGCCGTCACGCTGGAGGACTATATCATGGTAAAAACCTAAGCGGTGTACATCGAACGATACGAACGGGGAACGCCAACCCAACCCTAACCTCGCGGTGCCGGAATTCGTTCGATTTTTGTCCACCCGGACGGTTACGTTCGGTCCCTTTCGCTTCGTGGCCCTCGGCGTTTTCGATTAAACGTTTCGCCAACGACCGGTTAAACGCGTTACTAATCCGTAGCTGTGCGAAAAATTACGCGAAATTCGTGCGCTCGTCTGCGCCGAGGGGTATGATGTACGTCCGGGAATCGTACATTACTTCGGCAATTTCGTGATCACCCGTGTTCCACTCTACTCGATCTAACCTATTCGTAACTCAACCATTTCCCAGTGGCGCGGAATCTCGTAAATTCAATATAAATTGTCACCATACGCGTATAGACTGAAGAGTATAATTCACACATGTGGTTTTCAACTGTTCGAGTATATTTAAATTCGTATAAGTTAAATTAAAATCGGGAGTAAGAGACGATTGGTTTTTTTTGAAAACGAAAAACGTTATTAAGCCGTAAAACCGAAAACCGAATAAGCAATATATTTCGTACGAGCACGAATGGTTTTTAAAAATATACCTAAATTGTCCTACGATAGATATCAAATACGGAAAAAAAGATAATAACGATTATTAATTGTTCCGCGATTTACTTTTTGACGGACGGTAAACATTTCGGCGTATTTTACAATATTCGATCGATTTAGAAGGTTATCCGTAAATATTGTTTAAATTGAACGTTTTTGATAAGTTTAATTATTCACGAACCCTTCGACGTATCTATTTTCTCGATAAAATATTTGTTTATATCGTTTCGACCATTTTTCTTTTTCAGTCGGGGGAAAATAACGACGAAACATTAAATTCTGAAAAAAATGATATAAAACGTTTCGAATATCGATTAACGAACGCCAGAAAATTATGAACGTTTTCCGTACTTGTTTTGAGAAAATACTCGCGTCGTTTAAACACGACGGTAGTTTTGAACGGACGTCGGAAACGTAACAGTCCGGACATTTTACTAACCCGATAACTGAAAATAGACGACGCGTTTAGGCGCCCGAATTATTGGTGTATTTATAAAAACCCGGACTACGTTCACGCGTTGGTAATAAAATTGTATTTTTATTTCGCGATCCGACGTTTACGATTAAAAACCGTTCGGTAAATTGTCGTTATTTCGGTGTAGATGTCGTTCAATTTATATACGCCATTTTTGGCGAAAAATGTAACCACCTCGGACACTTAAGGGCTGCACTAATGCGGTCGCCCCCACCTCCCAACTATCATCCGGTTGACGTCGTTGCCACGACTCGCCGCCGCCGACGTTAAACGACAACGATCGTTTAGCGAATGTTCGCTATGTTATTTGCGCAGCCGATGACGAGCGTAGAAATGGCCGACCAGAGACGCGTGCTGTGGCTCAAAATCTTCGTCGTCGTCTACGGGATCGTCGCGATTGGGTTGGCATTTTGCGCGCATTTCGTGGGACCGCTGTTGCAAGCGTCCATGACCATACTGGGCATGGTCGGCGGGCCAATATTGGCGGTGTTCACGCTCGGCGTACTCGTACCGTACGCGAATCAAAAGGTAAGGCGGGTACCCGTTTGTCGCGGCGGCTAGCGTCCCCGACGAAACCGTAATTTTACGTATGTTTGGGTTCAACCGGACAAAACAACTAAGCGATTAGTGGTGGCGAATACCGTTTGGGTATCCAAACGGTGGCGGACGAAGTATTTTCGGGTTTCGACAATCGGATACCGTTTCGCCCGAGTCAATGCGGACGACGCGTTATTGTCGCGCCCACGTCCGAATGGTTTTGAAATTGTCGGCGTGTTTTTTCGGGACAATGTTCGTCGTAAAATTGACAACGCGCGCATACGAGATAAATACGGTCACCCGGAGCGACCGTCCTGACCACGTTTGTTCGAAAACACACGCGCGTCGTGTACACGACGTCACTACGTTCCACGCCTGAAAGCTAACTCGTAAAGTTGACGGATTCGATTTTCCATTTATCGTTTGAAATTTACGTACGTTGATTTGTATCTACCGTAATGGTTACCGCGTCTAATTAACAATCCGAATTATATTTTCTTAATAATCGACTATTATATAATCGAATACTGTGATCCGTTATAGTTATTGACACGAGGAATTACAATTGACAAAGGAAACGCGAAAATTGACGTTTACTGTGTCGGTTGGGTTCCCGGCCGTTACGTTTTATTTTCTTCACAATTAACAATCGCGCGCATGGGTGTATATAAAAATAACGTTCGCTTTATTCGAAAATAGTCGAAAACTATCGGATACCTTACAAACGTCACGACAATATCGGTGTTTAAGTAAGCGTCCGTGATTTAAAGGGACCCAAATGGTGGACGGGTCAAGCCCGTGCGTATTACGCCGATTCGCGTGTCGAGCCCGTGACCGTACGTTACGCGATAATAGAACACGCGTATACTTTTAGGGCTGTCTGTTGGGTTTGGCCACAGGTTTGGCGTTTTCGTTCGTCTTGGGACTAGGAGGACCGAAGCCACCGGTGGAAAATTTACCGACTTACACGAACGGATGTACGCCGGACTCGTTCCACGACTATTACACGCCGACTACTGCACCGACGTCCGCGTGAGTATACCGTGGCCATTATTGCGCGCCACTACGCTCGAGTTATTTAAACACGTTAAACGCGCGGAAAATTCGAAAACGGTTTAAACGTCCCGCGACGACGTTTCCGAGTAACGAAATACGTTTCGAGAGACGTCGGTTACCCCCGAACGAATTTCGCGATCGATCGTATCGTAAGCCAACGGCGTAACAAAATGCGGCGGTACACACTTCGTACTTACGGAAACGTGTTCGTGAACCCGTATCGGAAATTGTTCACCGGTCCGGTACGTCGCCAAAACGGTTTGACGTATCCAAAGACGAATCGTTACGTTTTCGCCGAATTCGGAAAAATAAAACGTCCAATTAAAACTGCCGTTTTTTTCCCGAGATTAATTTTTGGCGATTGATATTTTTGAACGCACAAATACAACAGGCTCGACGAAGTCACACAACGAATTCGTATAGACGTTTAATTTCGATCTACCAAATATGTCCGAACACATAGTATTTGACGAAAACGATAAGCGCGACGTTCCAATTGTCACGTTTATCCGGAATCGTTTAAATTAAAATTGATTTCGAGGAATAAAAAAAAGGAATACGTTCGAAAGTGGGCGATTTTTTTTTATCGATATTTTTCTACGATTTGACGTTTCAAAGTTCACCGCTATCTCTGCCAAGGATTATGATTATAAGAATCGGTATAATAATTATTTTTACTTAGATAGCGTTACTGCTGTCGAAAGTGATACGGACAACCCGCAAAGACTATTTTATTATCGATTTAAACGATAAGTCAATCGGTCGTTGGACGTTTTCATTTTAATTGTTTTCGCCGCCATTCTCATGCCTATAACGCACGCGCGCGGGCACGAAATATCTCCCGCGTGCCTAATATAAATGTAATTCGATTATTCGTTTTAGGGTCGACGAGGGAAGTTACGTGTATTTCTACAGGATCAGTTACATGTACTATATAGTTATTGGTTTCGCGATTACTGCGTCGGTGTCGTTGGTGACGAGTTTGTTTTTCGAATCGAATATCAACGCGCTCGATCCGAAACTGTTCCATTCCACCGTGTCGAAGGGAGTAGAAATGAAATTTAAATCATCGCGCAAAAAGCACTCGACTACTTCTAAAACCGTAACGTTTTCTTTAGAAGCGTGAACGTCAATAGAAACGCACCGACGCTTAATTCGAAAACGAAATATTCGCCATGATGAGCGATTATCTACGTTGATAATATATTATCCTCGCGAGATTTCCGACGTCATTTTCGAATTTACCGCGTCATAATACACCCTATTATAATAAACGATCGTTTCAATTGTTGTATAGATTACGGATGAGCCAGTATTATAATAATTCGGTGCCTTTTTTTCATATAGGTTTATAAGAAATAACGTATTATCGAACTGGTTTATTTCATTTTGACGTTCGTTCTAGTAAAAAATAATTTTAAAATAAGCTATATCTCGTGTATACTACTTTGATTCCAAACATTTTTTTTTAAATATTATAATAGTATATTTCTAATCGACGTTCATATATATATATATTTCTTTTTTTGAAATATTTACGCGTTTAAATTTACATCGAGGTAGAATATTACATTTATATTCGGATTAAGGGTTACGTATTTAAAACAATTTTAAAAACGAAAATGGGCGAAAATATAGTTATTTTACAGGATCGAGAACGTGTACACTATATCGACGACATTGTTGTTATACTATCGAGTTCCCGATAAATATTGTTTAACTGTTTGGCACGTGCAGCCCATTGACCTCTTATTATTATTGTCGTCGTCTATTTTTTCTATAATATATCGCGTGTTGGTAAAATCGCAATATATTACGACAATAACCATATCGTTTCGCTAATGTTATTTAGGCGGTTAAACGCGTTTTGTGTTTTATGTCACGAAAATTGTTTTATTCTTCGCTATTCTATTTTATCCTTTGTTAACGATGATTATTTAATAAATTGTTCGTCAAAAACCTCAGTTGAACGGCTTTTATGAAAACTGTTATAAAGTTGTTTTAAAAATGACGCCCGTCGAATAATAGTTAAATATTTATAAACACGAAAAACTTAAAAACACAATTTTGGATACTTAGCCGTCAATATTGAATGGTGGACGATAACGAAAGTTCGATAGTTTTGTATCGAATAAATACAATTTCAAGCTTGCGCAAAACGTTATGAGCTGCGGACTAATTTAGTTTACGTAGACAGAGATTTTAGAGTTTTTATTATTGTTTGGAATTTGTAAGCAACGATTACTGGTTGAATTCGGAAAACGGGTTTCCGTCGAAACGCGCGTTAAAATTATTCACGAACGGAAAATTGTTCACGGACAAAAAACACCGCACCGTTTTAAAACGAAAACAAATTTTTTACCCATTCGTAAAATCACAGAAAAAGCTTCTTAACCGAATTTAAACATGGATTGGTTATAACGTAAAATAAGGTAAAGATTACAAAAACGCCCAAAGGAACTAAACTACAAACGCCACATTTATCATGTTCAATTTTGAACGAGATCTTAAAAAATGGAACGGAAAATGATTAATTTTGCCAACAAATATCTTTTATGATCTACAAATTATTGCTGTGTGTGCACGTGTAAAGATATTAAGAGACAACGAACCAAACGTAGGATAACCGAAACTTGTCGACAGTTTGGCTGTACGTGAAACTAGATAGGTGTTATGGGAAAACAAGTGCGGAAAATTATTGTTATTGTTGTACGAGGTGCATGTAGTTCTTTTGTTTTTATATATTTCACAATTTCGAGTTAAGCGATGAACGTTTCGTTTAAAACGAAAACCGACGAATTATCTTTTATAAAACACGTCAAACGCTAAAATTAAATCCCCTATTACGGTTAGTTTGGATTTCGCTACGTTCTAATATATTTTATTGTTATAAAACGTAAAATTCATATTTCGTACGATTTCAAATTTCTTGTCTCCGTTTTATATTCCGATTTAACGTCTTGAAAAACTTCAAAATCCATTATTTAAGAGTATTATCAATAATAATCATCCAGGAGTGTCTTAAGGATGTAGTTGAATTTCAAGCTATATATATTTAGGAATTATTAATAGAATGCCTTTTGTATTTCAAAATTTTTTAATGTAAATATATGTACGTGCGTGCATATTTGTGTATGTGAGTAACTTTATAGCTTTATGTACGCCTACTTCTATTCAATGTACGTCGTTACTAGTTTAAATGTAAAGACGTATATTTATGGGAAAAACTCTTTAGATATTTACCCGTTTTATATTATGAAATACTTTTTGTACAGTCTTATATTAGATTGAATTTCGATAATGAACGTTTGACACATTGCGATTTGTAAAACGAAAATTCTTTAAGCTATTCCAATGTTGTTCTCATATTCACATTTGTTCGCATAGTAAAAGGATTAAATTTTAAGGCCACTTATTATACAGAGACTTCAGTTCAAGGTCTTTGAGCCGACGCTACAAATAAAACATAAAAACAACGGCGCATTTTTTAAATATTTATTTTATATTAATAGTCTTAAATATGTTTCATGTAATTGTACACCGAATAATGGATATATATA
>JAIPRN010001061.1:0-55469 GCA_025469175.1 Geopemphigus sp. TES_GeoC_2020
GGCGTTACTTTGGGTCGACAATTTACCGGGGGTACAAAAAAAAAAAAAACGTATAGCGTTCGTTGGATTGTGTACGTGGCGCGACCGCCCGACACTTTCGTACAATTTTATTTCTTTTCTATTTATTTCGGAAAGCTTGTTGTTGTTGTTTTTTTTTTTTGTCGCTTTTGTTACAAATTCTTTACTAACAAACTTTACGAACCCGATAAATTTCAATTTACCATAAAACCGCGCGATAGAACGTGGGATTTCTTCGGTCACAACCGTCCTCCACATTCCGTACCGCCGTCAGAAACCGGGACGGGTAAACAAAACTACGTACGTACGTACGTATGTATTAGAAATTGAAAAATGACCGGAAAACGTCGACAAGTATTATCGACGTCGCAGTATATTCAAAGGCTGGTGTACCGCCCCTTTAGAATTTTAAAACATGCGGTGGCACGATGGCCGTTGGCGGCGCGGTACGATTCGCGAATAAAAAGCCCGACGACATTTTTCGTAAACGAACATCTCGCGCGTCGAACACGATTTCGACACGAACACGCGGAACAAGTAACGAATCCGGACGAAAACGGTCCTCCGGAAATGGCCGGAATGACGGCGCGTTAAACAGATTCGAAAACCAAAACGATTTCAAGCGCGTGCTTGGAACGGTCGACCGCGGACAGTTCGTATAACGCGCCCGGCCGTAAACAAACTACTAATTAAAACAACGTTCGTCACCTTATAGATGCCGTCGACGAGCTTCGTGATTTCCTCGGTCTCCATTGTCGGGCCACTGTTTCCGTGCTCGTTACGCGCGAAAATGTCTCGCGAAAAACGGCTGGCGCTCACACGCGCGCGTGTTTGGGTAGGGCGCGAGCGAACGCGCCGCAAAACGGAAACGGCGTTTTGGTCGGAAAACCGCTTGTTTACGGGACGGGGAGGGACGCTAACGAAAATACACGGCACCGAAATGGGGTGGTGAGGAGCGCAAGTACGACAACGACGACACGCCGGAACGGAACAAACAAAAACAGTGGACGTCGGGCGCGAACGATCACGTTGCCACTGACTCTATACGTAAACGCGGCTACCGCCGACTTCAACAGCGACGACGACGGACGATGGCAAGACGTGTGTCCCCCCCCCCCGCGCGCCGCCGGATCGGTTACACGGAGTGCTCACGCGCGCGCGCCGCCGCAGCGTGTACGCGCGATCCGTAAGAATACATCGCCGGCGTACCGTACCGCCGTTGTATAGGGTACGCACACACCGAGACGTTCGGTTTGTAACTTCGGTCCCGGTCGTCCCGTTACGCCCTCCGAAAGTACGTTGGTTAAAAAATGCCCGTAGATCGGAAATTACGTTTATTAGGCATTTTGCACGTTCGTTAATACGGCCGTACGTCGTGGGAAGAACGGAGCTACCGGCCGAAAAGTCAGAGGATTATAAATATTCCGATTAAGCGATCGTTTTGTCGAATTTCTGTAATTGACGTACGGATGGACGTCGGCGTTTAAATTCGAAAGATACTGTACAATCAATACGTAATCGTATAAACTCTGTAAATTCTGTATTATTTATTTACGCGCGCGACTTTGTTTCGGCTCAAAGATGACAACGATAATAGTAATAATAATAATATTGACGAAATAAAACACGTAACGGTAGCACAGCGTAAACATAATGCGCCGACAATGATGTTATGACAATTATGAGAATATTAACGGTGGTAAAAATAGTAAATAGGTAACGAATAAGGTAACACGGCCGTATTACGAATTCGTCGAGACATGCGGCAGCTTGATTCTATGTCGTTATTATTTTATTCGAACGTATTTACCCCGTAATTTAAAATGATAAATAAAACACAATAATTTACCGGAAAAAAGGCCGTTTATATTATTTTGGTAAATGTCCCGGTACTTCTAACTATCGTGGCAACACGACGGGAATCTGTGGGGGGGTAAGGTGCTAGTCCGAATCCCGATTTTTGAACATTCGACGCGAAATTCGTGCACCGCGGGCACGGTACATACGCCGACTATCCGTTTTAACACGAAAAATTGTCAAAGGTTTTTCGCCACCGATCGTTGTTGAATTGCGAGAGTACGTAAAACGCGTAACGTTATTGTATATTATCCTCGCCTGGCGATATATCGCGTCGTTCGTCGTCTCTTATTTTTTCGTCGATATGAACCGCCGAAACCTATACTCGTACAACTGAACGATAACCGGTAACTGGGCTTGGGTGACAAAAACACATTTCGTAAACATTAAGAAAGGTTCTTCCGTTTTTCGACCCACCCGTTCAATAATTATTCTCGCGTTATGTATCGCGGAATTCGTTGGAAATAATTACGCGCCGCGATAAAACGTACTTCGAGGATTGAAGAATAGTCGGGTCCGTTCTACATAAATCGTTATACGTTGTATAAAAAACGTATTTGTTAAATTCCGTGTTTGTTCGTCGTACGATACGATACAAAACCGTTCAATAGCTGTTCGTAATTATATTTGTAGCACTAACGAAAATATTTTCTTTTAATCTAAATTATATCGAATTTCGTATTTTTATTAAATACGTTAAAGTTTTATGAACGGTAGTTGTAAAAGTTAGTCACACGGTTCGGTGTATATATATATATATTTATATTTTTAAAACGATTTTTCAAGTACGCTCGGCCCATTCCTCGATTACGCGCAAATTAAAAATGTTTTCCGAAGAATATTTACGTACACGTACAAACGCTATTTTTAATTCTTCCGTTTTTTTTTTTTTTTTTACGTCGCTCAAAAGATACCCTGTAAGGGTACGTAATTGTTTTTAATGGGAACGTTTCGTAAACGTTATATACGGTTGAACCGCTTAAAAAATGACGTGGTAGTATATAAATAAAAAAATCCGCGTACTTCGATAGATACGTTCGCGTTTAAGCGTTTTTCGTACGTATTTTATCGGTTTTTTTTTTTACGAAATACTTTGAAGCCTCGTAAAGCCATACACTAACGTCACGTTTGAAACGCTTATACGCCTAGAAAATCCGCCGTATTACTAATTCGATAAAATATTACGATTCGTGCGTTTCGAAAACATAAAACGACCGCGGTCGGTTTCGTTTCATTATTGCGTAACGTGGACTACGCGTCCGGACGTATTTCGGATGTTTCGGAATTCTGAAACGCAGTCGGCGCCCGCTCCCCCCGGGCCATTGACGAAGAGCGTCGACGACGATAATAACATACGTGTTCGTAATATTCTACAAACTCGGCCGGCGAAGACGATCGAAACGCAACGTCCGTCGCGTGGCCTTCGGATACCAACAACATCAACAACAGACCGGTCCGTCGCAAGACGATTCCTGCGGCGCGATGATGGCGAGGGGAGGGGACGTATACAAACATGACCGGGGAACGAGTTCGGGTAATTTTTTTATTTCGGTTTTTCGACATTTCGAAGACGCCGGGGGACGCGACGACCGACACGCGCTACGCGTACGATATATGTATTCATACAGTATACGGACAACTTACGGGACCGGAACGGACGATATTATAATCGATCGTTTTGGAGATGTTCCGTCGTTTATCCACGGGTTGGCCGCGTAAGCACATAATACGCCGACTATTAATACACTGTATCACAGCGACCACCGATTGACCGGTCGTTTAGTCGGCAAATGGCCGATGCGACCCCCGAACTACATGTCGTCCCGTCGTCTCAACCGCGGCGATTGGTTGTATAGAGAAAAAACGTATTACGACTTTTCTCCCTGTCGACTGGCGTTCGTACCGCGCCGATACTCGTCCCGCGGTAAATACGTTTTATTACGATTGTACGCCTACATGTTAGATATCGCGTAATTTTGAAACGTTCCGTTCTTTTAAATCGCCGTTTTTGATTCCGCGAACAACGTACGTTGTCAATTTCGGACCGACGCGTTTTTTGTATTTTCGTAAATTTTGTTTTCGAAAAACGTAATTGGATCGAACCAAACGTTTATTTACAGAAACGGATATTAAAACCAAAATTATAACTCCGACGATTCTACCATCAACTTCAAACGTAAAAAATAATATAAGAACGCTATTATTATACGTAAATTCTGTTTTCAAAAGCAATTTTTCGACCTACGTGTGTTAAATTGAGAAATAAAAATTTCAATTTACGACAACAGATAATCGAACGACCCTCCGATTATTTTTCAAGTTACTCGCGTTTTTACTCGTCTACGCGTCTCCTTAAACGTTTGCACGCTCGTGCTTACGTATACCGTGTACGTAATTAAATTATAATACATCAGTAGGCCATTCGCGTTAATTAGTCGACCGGCATTCGGCTTTTACATTCGCCGCTACAACATTAAAGATTTTCTCCAAAGGAATTGGGTACGAAACTTCGGGGAGAATGTTTAATGCTGACTACACGAAAGGTTAGGTTAGGCCGGCAACAATCTACATCGGTACATTTTACGCGTCTATCGACGACGATTCGAAATATATGCCCGTCGACGACGCTATAATATTTCCACCAATACGTATGAAATAAAAACTACGACCCGTCTCCTTTTCGGACACAAATCACCGGCGGTCAAGTTAACGGCAGTCGCCCCGACGTTATTCTTTCGTATTATAGGTTTCGGATCCGTATGTATATATATATATAACCGAGTAGTTGTCGGATTATTGTCGATAACGTTATCGGAACAAAACACGTATGTTATCGTCGCGATACGCGTTTATTGGAATCGAATACGTCTCGTAACTACAAAAAAAAAAAAAACAAAAGGAACGCGAAAAGGGAATCGTTCTCGTTACCGAAGTGCGTAGAACGAGTGACGTTTATTCTCGAAAATCGCGCGAACGTATTCGCAATACGAATAAATTGTTTTCGGAGGGGAAAAAAAGTACAAACTGTACGCGCGAGTAGACTTACATACGTGCGTGTATATATATATATTATAAAACGTTTACCCGCCCGATTATAATATCGGTAACAACGCGCGTGGTAAAAAACGATTATTGTTCTCTTTCGGGCAATCCGCTAATGGAACAAGCTACCCGCGCGTACTCACGTCCAAGCTGTCCGGCCTACGTTACCGCGTATATTAAGATGAGCGCGCTCGCGACGATTTCCCGAACGTTTCGTATTATTATTATTATTATGAGAACACGTCGGACACTAAATTTCGTACGGGGGACGCGCGCGAATTACGAACCGAAAAATCGCCGCGACCTTTAATCGGTTATTTTACGCGCGTGTTTGCGCCATTCGTCCAGTGGACTTTATTTCGGTTCGGTTTTCTCAATACGATAAGCGCGCGTACGCGATTTCGACGTCTTGCGGTACGCCGAGACGAACGGAAATTCGCGACGGCGATTACTACTAACGAACGCGTCGCCTTATTCCGCGGACGACAACGAAATGTCGTACATAACCCGGCCTAACAATTACCGACCGGGAGGGGAGGGATAATCATTTTCTCGGGAAAATAACGTAATTGTCCGCAAATACGATCGTCCGCGGTCGCGAATTCGAATTACACCGGACGAGGCCTAATTCCGAACCGAAACGAGAATCGAGAGCCCTTGAAGCGTACGCGTACTTACACGGTTCGTGCCACTCAATCGAATTGTTTCGCGACTTTTACGTAAATATTGGTCGGTGACGACAATTACACACGCGACGATACTCGAAATCCATACGACTTATCGGATTTAAACGACGCAATTTCGACGGATCATTAAAAATCTTTTCGTTACGTTAAAAATCGAATTATTTTCGTAGATAATTAATCACGATCATTTAGACGTAATTTACAGACACACACACACACACACACACACACACACACACATGTACACATTCACCCATGTCCACATTGTATGTCTATGTCCATCGAATAATAGGTATTCGGATTTCTTTAATTCGAACAGAAAAAAGTCCCCGCAGGTCAATCACTGACGAATATAAACGTTTCGTTAAACGTCGCGGGAAATTATTTAAGTAGGTACGTTTCTTCGAAATGTATAATATTTAAGGTAATATCGACGGCATTTTGTGCGCATATCTTTCGAAAATATTTGAAACGACGAAAATCGACGACCAAACAAAATAAAAAAAATTAATCATCTGTTACAAACGGGTGTTTAAACATAAATTATGGATACTGGCTGAAAACAATGTATGTGGACGTAACTATGGGCGAATGTTACGAACTCACGGACTGTGACTACCGAGCGTTATCCATCGTTAAATTCTCAAATCGAATAATCTTTTAACGAATTTCTGAATAACGATTTGAAAACAATGGTGTCAATCGAAAACGCGAGACGCTGCCCTTTAAAGGGATGTGACGGCACAATAGCTAAACTGAAAATTTTGAAAGGCTGTCTGAGGCGGTGTGACCTGTGTTACACGCGCGGAGTCTTCAAAAAAATGTATAAGTGTACTGGTAAATAATAGTAACGTTAAAAATGTTGGCTATCGACTAATACTTATTACGCTCGTAGGATGTAAAATGTATGGCCATGGACGTTGCGTGGAACTATTGGAAAAACAAAATGAAGAAAAAAACGCTAAATACCTTCGATTAATAGCAAATTGGCAAAAAGTCAATGAGAAGTGGATTGAATTAATGAACAATAGTGACACGCGTACAACATCGGCGCAACAACCATCCAAAAAACAAGCCGTCCTCAGCATCGAAGAGAGCGAAGACGAAGAATGGTTTGAAATTGATAATGAATGGATTGAGAATACAGATGAAATGAAAGAGGCTATCGAAGGGATCGACAAGACTGACGAGAGGGATGACGAAAAATTCCTCCCTACATCTTGGAGACAGCAAAAAGCCGTCCCAAAGATCGAAGGCGAGGAAGAATCAAACGTAAAATATATCGAAGACGACCAGGAATCGGTCGATGAGAATACCCCAATAAGTCTTCAGAGTAAACTACGAGCGTTGACATATCAAGTATTGTTGTGTGACGTCTGGGCCCCCTCGGTGTTCGGTACCATCAAGAGAATATGTCGATCACTGTTATTATCAGTTAACGTTTTCAATTTTGTGAATTTAATTTTGCCCCAGAAAACTTCACACGTAACAACAATAACGCGACGGTCAAAGGGATGAAACACCAAGAGGAGTAGTTCACGTAAACTCCACGGGGTGTCCGTTTCGCGATAAAATAGTGACATATTGGATAAACACTCTTAGGCGTTTCGAACGCGGAATTTTTATTATTTAACTTTTTTTGATTATTTTGCGACAAATTGTATTTATTCGTTCGTTTTGTAAAATATTTTTGTATTTAATATAATTTTGTAACGTTGTTCTTTATTCTTGTTTGCACCTGATATACTCGGATCCACACACCAACACGCTCGTCTACAACGAATAATCGTCGCGTGCGTCCGCGTATTAAACGTATTGTTTCGTAAAATGGTTTACAAGACTATTACGCTATACGCGGTCTGATTTTGCGTGAACAAAATATTAATCCCTATCCGATAATATTCGTATACAATAACACCGCACGAGACCGTATTATCGTTATACATTTACGCGTATTTAGTAAACGTGTGCGTTGTAATAATCTCCGCGATTTTGTAGTAAAATACTTGCGCGTACACTCACCCCCATACACGTATCTTAATTCCTTGGTTTTTTATTTGCGCGATTTATCCGTCAACCGAAATATTAATGGCGACCTCCAACTGACCGTTTCAGTAATTTCTTAACGTTTGCGCGTTACGGTCGATCGTGTGCCGTCAGATCCTTCCAGATCAACGAAACCGTTCCGGAGGAATATTTTCCGATAGTAATTCAAAGACTGTACGTTCTGAGTACGAATAGAGACCCAAGTGTACGTACTATCCGTGGACGAACGTTTTATTTTAGACGACCGGTACTATTACGATTCGAATTTGAACGCTCAGGAGGATACGTGAGCAATAGCGACGTCCATACCTAAACGCGTTATCATATTGAAACGTATTACGCGAAAAAAGGAAAACTGGATGATACAAACTATTAAAAGGCAACTGCATTAGTTCGTCTCAATGTCTAATTGAATATATATATATATAATTGTTGTTTATAATATGGTAACATATTAGTATTCAATAAATAATATATATATAACATGTACATAAGTATACTTTCGATAATAATATAACACGAGTCTAATATTTAACCGACAATAGTCTAATATGTTCTCTATACAATAATTTCGATAATAATAATTCACGAAACGGATATAATAAAAAATAAAAATTATTTGTATACAAAATCGATCGTAGGTATAATTGTTTTGTTAAGATTGTAATAATAATAATAATTGCTAATCACTATATTCGTCTAAGTTCGGTGAACCGATAGTTTTTTTTTTTTACAAATAAAATTACAACTATTTACAACAACCATTTGACTTCTTCTTACGGAGTCTTACTTATTTAAAATAATAAACTAAAAATTAATCACACTAGACAAAAACGTTGAAGGTTTAAATAAAAAGTAATCACGAGACGAGATTTTTTTTTTAAAAAAAAAACAATAGTTTCAAATCATAGTTTGCTCATGAGCACGTTTAATCATTGAGCAATTGTACAACTCTGGACGTACCTTAAATTAAAGATGGTACACGCAATTAATCGTGATATTTATAATTATTATTATACGTTACACGCTGAATAAATTACATTTAAACTCGATGAAACGACGCAATTTTAATTAGAATAAACAATGAAAATATTGTCATTGCCTTCGTGGCATATTGTCCTTGCTATAAATATTGGCACATAATTATTTAGGATATGTAGATAAATAATGTATAATATTAATACGTAAAATTAGTGTAAAATAAATGTAATTTGACAAAACAAAAGTAATAGTGAACCTGAAGAATATGATGAAAATGTAATTCAATTTAATTTTAACGATATAATTAAAATTGAAAAAAATTATGGCTACAATTAAAAGGATTAAATCGAATAATTTACTATTACTATATATATCTATATTAAAAATCAACAGATTGTATACGAGAATAAAATATTGTCAATAGTGTTAAAATAACTTAAAAATCGTAATTATAAGTAAACTGTTATGAACTTAAAAATAACTATGTTTATATAATTTATGTGCGGTTTCCTCTATGACAGTTGAACAATAAAACAATTAATCTTTGAATTACTAAAAAAGTATATGTATGTACTACTAACATTCCAAGATTTTAAATTTTAAATGAATCGAGTTATATTTATATACATTGTAATCTTTAAGAATACTGGTTATTTCTGATAAAAGTTCAGTACGTTAATCATGTACAATAACAAATAATGGAATACATAAATATAAGATAAATCGAAAAACTTAAGGCACCAAAAAATATTTAAATTAAATTAACGTAATATAACAAATTTACAAATTAGAATAAAAAAATGTAAAAACGAAATAAAAAATGTAATTTAATACAAACTATTGAACAGTTATTCACTGTGTAAACACACAAATCTTACTGAAAATTTTAAAAAAATGCTTATTGAAAAAAAATCGAAATTGTAAATCAACTTTTTTTAATTCTTGCTTTAAATTTAAATAGTATGAATAAAATGTAATGATTAACGCAATATTTTTAAGTCTTCATGAACGTTAATATACTATGTGTAATGAAATATAAAGTTTTAAAATTATTAAATATAGGTAATTAAAAATATTTGGAATGCCAAAAAATTAGTTGTTGATATTTGAATTTTTTTTTATCGAAATTGCAGCAATTATGTGCATACAATTGTCATAGCCTATGGTCGGTCTGATATATATATAGTATTTTAGACATTACATCTACTTGGACCGACTATTGTGCTTGGTCATTGCATACTACCATATTTTTGATTTTGAGGTGTAGCCAAACCACCAATTTGTTCTTCACTACCTTCGTACTCAGAATAGTCCTGTGTACGGTTAATAGCTTGGCTAATAGCATCACGTAAGCGCTCTTTAAATGTTTTGCATTCCATGTCAGAGTTATTTGCAAAATCAAAATCAGCAACCTCTACCATATACCTTAAAAAAAAATATATATATATATATATATATATAATAAAATATTTAATGATTACAAACAGATTGCATATTAATATTACAGATAATTACAATTCATTTTTAACATAAACATTTGATACCTCAATATACTGACAACAAATGGTGTCATTTGTTTTCGTTTGTTATTTTTACAGCATTTGCAATGACAAACGCAATAAAATTTATAGTAAAAATCTAATTAATTGGCGAGCATTGTTAATTATGGTATAAAATTTAGATGACGGAATAATTTAAAATATACTCATAAGCCATTTGGTAAGATTTATGGATTTTTATAAAAAAATTACTTTCGCAAACACCAGAGGATAAATTTAATTTAAAATGTACCGAGTTTTTGAGTAACGTTGGTTTTTTGAATTTAATTATTAATTATTGATATTATTATTAAAGTTTATCTTACCTCGATTTGTTTTGAAAATAATAAGCTATTCCAAACACCACAATGATAGTTGCAATTGAACAAAAGGTCACAGGTACCACGATGACAGATATTTGTGGTTGTTTTTTTACTGAAAATTATACATGCACAACGATTAGGAATTTTGAATATGCGCCAAATTAAAAACCTAATACAAAGACAAATGCTCTGTAATATTGTAGTACTACAATAATGACTACCTTTATATATGTTAATTCCAATCGGTGTTACAACTTTTGAAATATCATTCGCTATGATTACAACCAACGTATAGTTGGTAGGCTCACGGAAATAATGAAATATCTGCATTTGACATTGGATTAAATTTCTCTCCAACTGGCAAATTTCGTTACCGGTCACATTATAAGGTCCTGTTACATACTGTGCACAATAACGGAATGGACCACTTCCATTACAGTTCACCTAATAATAATAAAGTATTCGAGTGATTTCATTGATCAGAGTTTATGATGACTATTTTATAATTACCTGCAGACTCAACATTTCACCTTCTTGTATCCACACATTACCTTGGGTATTGACATTTGTCACTGGACCTAAGCAAACACAAACACACATCTTCAGTACATATTTTTGAAAATTAATTAATTAACTACACAAACATTCGAATCCATATCAATTTACCTTTAACGAGTATTGAACGATTAAAGTAGCCGTATTTTTGTTCATTTTTTAATTGAACTGCAGATAATAACAAATCATCATTTTTTTTTTCTTGACATTCCGATGTATATATGGAATTAATTATGCGACTAGAAGAATGAACGTCGGTAGGTTCTGTTGCAGGGTCTACAGTTGTTGTGGAAACGTTGGACGGATCATCATTAATATCAGCAACAGCGGCAGTGGCATTACTTGCAGAAATGGCGGTAGAAGTAGTAATAGTAGAAGTGGGAGTTATGGCAGTAACATTGGGTGGACTGGTTGTAGTGGTTATGACTGGTGACTGAGGTATATTGGCTACTACAATTCCAAGGATGTTATGCTGAGTATCTGCTTGGGTATAATTGCTGGAAAACGTATAGCTTGTGGTGTTTTCTTGGTAAATACAATCAATGAACCAGTAAACTGATACAGAACTGGCGCTTTTATTAAGATAATTGAAATCAGCGTCATTAAGTTGAACTTTATGAACAGTTTCTACATTGGCGGACAAGTAAATAATCGGCGAAGAATTTATCGTAATATCTGTGCCATTTTGAAATAGTTGTAGTTGGCCATTGAGATTTTCTATAGCGTTAAGACAAAATCAAACGTAGATGTTAAATATAAAATAATACGGAAAGCTGTAACGAAATATAAAATAAAATAACCCTTACCTGTAACGGTTAATTGACCACGACCACTGGCAATTATGTGAAAAATTGTTGGTAGTAATTCTTCAAAAACGTCTACCTTATACCTATAACTTGATGGTCCAATTGTTTCAAACGATATGTTGAATATTGCGACACAGCCTTTAATTTTTGTCTATAATTTTGAATGAACACAACAATTAGAGTAATTTATCATAATTTATGAAATATTTATTATGTTTATTGATTTAATAGAAATGCAGCGATATAATAAATAAATACGTATTTATTTTTAATCGCTTAACTATAATTACTTTTAAAAATATACTGTAAAAGCAATTATATTTACATTCAAATTAAAACCATATTATTGATGATAACAAAAAACTATCTACATGGTCTTAAGGAAAAAATTATGTTACGTTAAAGAATTACGTTTAACACATGTTACAAACTGACAACAAACATTTTTTTTTTTTACTGGTTAAACATGAAAAGCGTTTTATATAATGACATGCGTATGTTAATATATAATATATATGACTCATGTTATGAAAAATAATACAATTGACATAACAATGTAAAAATGAATTAACAAAAACCCCATCTGTTGACTGTAACTTATGAATAAAATATCACGTTATTATTTTTTTTTTTTAAAAAAATGTTTAACACCTACGCTTCTAATAAAATAATAATAATTACACACTTTGTACAGAATGTTATTCTCTTTTTAACTGTAATTTATAATTATTGACATTTGAAGTAAGATTGTTCGCATTTTTTAAATAAAAATGTAATAAAGTTAATTTTACATATTTGTATAAGTTCTATCGAGTTTGTTATTTTTCAAATAATTATGAGTTTTTTATTAAACATATTTCTAATTTGATTCGCTGAAAATTGAACACAAAAATAATTAAATACGTGATAAATTAGTAGAAAAATAATCTAAACAATAAAAAGTCAAATAATCATAATTAAACTTGACAAATAAACACGTTTCACGATTTCTCCACAAACTTAATATTCAAAAATGATTAATTAAAGTAGTCCATTTGTAATAGTGTCACTTGTTGGGTTAAGCAAACGCTGAATGTTTGGTACCTTAGTGTTCGAGAAACTTAAGCGCATATTAATTGTGCACAACTAACTTCAAATTCATGTTCAGGAAACGCGTCGTCCTTATAACAGAAAGTCAACCATCCTTTGGAGCACGATCCATTGTCTTCGAAGATCGAGGCGTTCAAGGTAACCGTCGAACCTGTGATTACCGGACTGTTGTCGACCAGTTTTAATAGATAGCCGTCAACTAATAACAAACAGCAACGGCCAACGACGATTACACAACGTTGCGAACGGCGAACCCAACGTACGAAACTTACCATCGTAGATACAGCTCCAAATCAGGATGGCGAACGGCACAAACCATTTCGATATCCCAATCATAATTAACGGGGCATTCAGAACGGATGGTGGTGGATCGTTAAGGCGGAAACGAAATTGGATTTCGACGTCGTAGCGGGGAACGCGTTCAGGACGTTGGAACAAACGAGAGAAGGAACAAAAGACGGTTGTCAATAATTAAGGCGCACCTCGCGAACCGTATTCAACGCGCAACTATCACAAACCACAGCAAAGCGACGCAATATCGACCATCGACTGAGATCCAAAATGTCATTAACGTTTATCAATTTCGGGCTCGAAGCTTATCGTGAATCGCCATATGTTTTCTACGTAGGGTGATAGGTTTTACGTTGACCGGAGCAAGGTGGTTTTCATTTTGTTTTAGTAATAGTCATTCGTGGATACTTTTTTGAAATGTTTCGAACGTATAGCTTGAACGACAGTAATTACGGATGTTTTGAAACATCGTCGCGAATTACTTAGTACGGTTATATTACTAAAATGAAAATTCGTTAGGTAGCGCTGACGTCGTCGTAGTTGTTTGTCTTCGAGGTTTTGGCGCCAAACGGCGATTCAAACGCCGCGTCCGCCGAAAAAGAAATTCTTTTGTTATTACTTTTTCGGCGACGTGCGGCAGCAATTCTATGCCAAACGACGCGAACACGCGTTTTCAGAATACAACAATACCTCCAACGCGTATTACACACAGATCGTTCGTTTATACAAGTGTAAAATGTTACGCGCCCGTAAATAACTTACCGACGGCGATTTATTTCGTTTGATCGCCATTACGTACGTACGCCGCCGACGTCAGAAATCGCGTATACAATAATAACTACCGGGCAAGAACGCGTACAATGGGCAAATTTGGAGGCGGTTCAATCTTCGCTTCGGAGTCGTTCGTTTAAAAATTACAGGCACGTTTAATTCGTTCAAAGAGGTACGCGATTAAATATACGTACGTACGTACCGAATATTGATTCGCGAAACACAATAATAATTTCGATCGTAGCTGTTGTTTTTAATTTTATCGCGTATTAGAAACGAACTTCCATATTTGGAGAGTGTATATCACGATTAAAAAACTATTTTAACACTCCTCTCGCCCTCGAAATTTTTTCTAGCTACTGCCCTGCGCTTATATACGCTAATTATGGATAATCTGCGTACAGTATAAATGACGCTCGTTTATTTGCGGCCATATTCGTTTACAAAATATTATCCTACCAACGTGAAATACCGAAACGTATTCACAATTCCGACTCTGCCGTTGAACACCAGTCGTTCTTCGTCGCTGTGTCGTTTATTTCGTGTATATGCTCTGGCCACTGGGTATCGTAATCGACGATTCTACCTACGGCCCATTCTAACCGTTTGCAGACCATAGGTTTCATCATGTCCAGCCATCTCTTTCTTATTGTCTTGTACTTGACAATATTCGTCTCCGGCGCAGCGACGTCGTAGACCGCAGTCGTTGCGCTGTTGTCCAGTACAACTTTTTTCTCTAGTAAATTGCGGGAAGAGGGAACGTTTAACGAAATTCAAATAAACGTTCCAAAAACCCGTTTACTATCTCTCGAACGGTTATTTTTGTACCGTTCGAATAATTTCGGGAGATATTGACCACGAAGGCGAGGAGAATCCGAATACTTTCGGAAGCGACTAAAACGTTTTAATTGGATTGGATCGAATGTACAAAACTTTACTGTTGCTCTTCAACAATTCCCGAATTGTCGCCGTTAATACAAAAGTAGGTACGCGTACTTACTACGGTAAGTAGGTAATTTTACGTACTCGAGACGTTTGTAATTTGGTTTTATAATTATAATACTATTTAATACGACTACTTACTTATTGAAATCTTCGACTTTCTTCGTATTTTATTCGTTAATTTTATGTTCTCTTCTTGTAAGACTTCATTGAAATCGGGTTCGTAAGTGCTCAACAACAAATCGATGCAATCCACTGCTACATACATGGTTTTGTACGCATGTAATTCGTGTTGATTCATCCGATCGTTTTCGGGAAGAATATCTTTATTTAGCAACGTGACGGCCGTTCGACTAATTACGTCCAAATATTTTTCTCTGAACGATTTTTCGAGTCGCATACATTGAGAGAAGAGTTCATCAATACTCAATGGCTTCTCCGTTTGCGTTACGCGATATAGATAATTCATTTTATAGTCATGGTGTAGATATTTTTCACACCGAGAAGAATCACGGTTACGAAATATGTTTTGTATAATTCCGTCGGTCAAATTACTACATAATGTACGAAGCCCTTCTTGTTCTATATCTTTTTGAAGCTGAAAATGTTTATTAATCGTTACTCGTTTATTATTGTAGCGTTACTATTTAAATTGCCAAAACTGGGCGATTTAATTCATTTCTTTAAGTTACGTTAATATAAAACGAGTAACTTTAAAAATACAGTATTTAATGTCGTTTAAAACTGAAATTCTGTAATTAGCGATAGAAATAACGTTAAAAACGAAGTAAGAATTTTCACTATTAATCTTATTCGTTCACTGCGTAAACGAACCAAATAATATAAATAATACTGGCCGTTGCTGGCGTAGTTCATAATTCGTGATTTTAATTCTGAAAAACGCGACAAATAATTTAATTAAAATTAACTTTCGGTTTACTAACGCCCAGTTAATTACCCTACGCGAAATTGTTTTTTTCGTAGTTTTGTACGTTAAGTATGTTTTAGTATTTTACATAGTGGTAAACAACAAACATACTTTCATCGCGATCGCTTTGTTGTCAACGTTGGAAATTGCACAACCTTGTAGCTGAATATTGATTTGAAATATAGGATCTAATCTTCCCAAAATCTCTACTTGGAGTAGCCACGGTTCTCTGTAAAGCCCAATAACATTTGGCCTGAACAAAATTTGTAAACGTTCGATTTGACCGGGTCCCAAAGTACCAATCCTGGTGTCGAAATAAAAACGTCCGATCAGTCGATTTTTCAAAATACTATCGTATTTCGTCGCGGGACATTCTTCTCTTTTCCATTTGTAGTGTATAGTAATTTCACCACAGTTTTCAATAATTATTTCGTCCCAAAGATCCTCGCCTACTTTCACCGCGTTTATTGGTTTCGTGTTTAACGTACACGTTTTACAATCACTATTGCCGTCAATTATCGATTTCGTTATCAAATCGTTTATTCTGACGGCACATACGGGCGCGTCGTAATCGCATTCTTCATTTTCAGGGGCCAGCTCGATACGAATCGACGGTATGGGGCCTTTATACCCGCGCTTAGATTTCGCAATTTCGTCAAAAACATTTTTTCCCACTATGGCCAATTTTTCTGGACTTTTAACGGCTCTTAAACGTTTCAAAGTACCCAATTCATTACGAAGTGACATATACGGTATACGAGTTTCGAAATCGTCGCGAGCGTCTTTCCAATTGTTGCACCGTATTCCCTTTTCAATAAGTATAACATCCGGTATATATATATTAGTAAATTTTTGTATTTCTTTATTCATTGAATACGGACGATCTCTAGTATATTCGTTATTAATTTTTAATTTTTGCGCTTGGTCAACCATCAGATTACATTCTACTTTTGATCTATACTTGTCGGATTGGTTCATTATTAACGACGTAGAATTACGACATATCTGTGTAATATCAATTAATAAACGCGAGTTTAATACAATAATAACGCGTTTAAACATTTACCATTAAACCTATATGTTTATGTTGTTCCTTCCTGATTTTAAGCCATCTATTCCAGTTCTCAAGTCTTTTGCACTCCCTCATATCTCCATATGATATTACTTCATCGGCTGTTTCAACGGGTAAATTCTTCCATTCATCGTTTTGAATAGGAAACATTTTGATAGAAAATTATAGCATAAATGTAAAATTCTATACCAAAATAATGAAAAGTGAAACAACAGTTTCTATGACAATTTAAATTCTAATAATAAACAATAAATATAACGTTTTTGCCGTTGAATTAAAAAATACGTATGATGAACTCTTACTATAATATTTATCGTCAATTAAAAATACCAGAAGTTAGATATTTAAAAAATTTATTTTCGACGTATTAAATACTGCGCGACATAAAGATTATTACTTTTTCAAGTTTATTTGAAAATATTCAAATAACGAGTATATAATATAATTATTTTAGTAGTTATCGAGCGAACGATTAATTAATAAAGATATTTTATCAAAACTTTTTGTCGAATATATTATCAATTCAATTGTTTGTTAAACCGATTAATATCAGATTATAAAAAAATATTATTGACTTAATAAAACTAAAAAGAATAATATATTTAATAAAATAACAGTCATCGAGCGTTAATAATTTAACGTGTCGTTTAATGTAAAAGGACATACTAGACATAATGACTCGTATAAATGGATTATATTTAGGTAAAAAGTTTCAAGAGCCAATAATTAGGTAACATAATATAATTAATTATTTAAAAAACCAAATTCTTTATATAATGATGCTTGTAGTATTTATATTATATATAACAATATTTCGAGAAATAAAAATAAATTTGCTTCGTCAATTTTTTAACGACTAGTCATAATAAAATTACACAAATTAACGTAATAGTTTATATTTGAAAATACTTAATGTTTCCTAAACCATTTTAACTTACAATAATTATTTACAATACATTTTTTTTCGGTTTTTGAGATGTTTATCTTTTATTTGTTTGAAATAATACGTTTAATGTAGAGATAAATAATATATATATATATTCACATTCATTTAAAGATTGTTATAACCATTTGCCTATATTAGGTCAATCGTTATAACATGCCTCAAATGATACAAATTAAATTTGTTTAACAAAATATTTTAGAGAAGATGTTAGCAGCTACTCAATCAACACACATCACATAAATTTAAATTAACAAGTTGAGAAAGTTTCAATAGTCTTTGACTCAGATTATCAGCGACCACCAGGTTTATTCACGATGAACAAGAACATACAATCCAAGACACGCAAGAACAGCATACTGAAAAATAGAGACATGCAAGTAAATGTAATATTTTCTATCCCCATATTATTTTGTCAAAATGCTTAATTACAGTTTACATTACGTAAACAATAAGTTTATACATACCTAGAAAGTTAGAAATTTAATTATTTTATATTGAAACTACTATAACGTAAAATAATTTTAACGAAATAAACGCTTAAAAATGTATACATACTTTGACTTTAGGATATTCGTTCATTAAAATTGTAACCATTCCAACATATGGCAAAAATCCTCTGGCTCGTCCCACCATATCCGATTTTTCTAACCATTGTTGTCCAGGAGCGTACAATCCTCTATCGTCTACACTGTTGTTATCGCCTTTTGTTAAAAATTTGATTGTGCCATTATTTCTGGAAAAAAAAAATTAGTTACAGTATTTCGTTATTTTTGTTTTAAATTGAAGACAAACTTTTCGTGTAGTTTTAACACCCTGTGGACAATAGGAATATCGCGTCCTTCAATTTTAAAAACGACAATTTCGCCAACTCTGACTGGTTCTTCTTCATAATTCGTTAGGAATAATAGGTCACCACGATGGAAAGCCGGTTCCATACTGCCGCTGTAAAATATCGTATACGCAACGTTATAACGAATCGGGGATACATATTTATAATTTGAAATACCGCGCGATAATTTTACCTCAATACAACGACAATCGGACTTTCACTGCCGGTAAACACCATTAGACCTTTCCATATCATTAACGCGGACGATACGATCATGCCAAAACTCAACACTTGATAGAGAAACTGTAAAACGGTGTAACGATTAACTGTTTGAAAACGAACGGACAATTATCAAATGTGAAACGAAACGACGTATTCTGTATTAGAGTGTTATCGTTATATATCGTTCGTGTTTCTTACTTGGCGTTTGTTCATGCGTTTCAAGTCGTCTAGGAGTCCGTCGAACATTTTGGCGGTCGGTACGTGTCTCGACTTATTTCGAATAATACTGACAAACCGACGATCCGGTCAACGTACACAATACGAATTTCCAACGAAAACTTTGACACCGCGTAACCACGTCATTCTCGAATTATTTACCAACGGGAAGTTGCCCACGAAACGGCACCGGATAAAATCGTTATTCCGTTCGTATCGAGGTACCGGAACGTCGGTCACGGTATACGCGGTAACTGTAGGCGGTATTATTTACGGATATCGTAGACGGTGCTTTATCAACGGGGGCCCGACCACCATTCGCCGTTACCGGCGATTGTTCCGCGTCGTAGTTTTCGTCGAAATTTCCGGCTAAACGATAATTGTCCGTTCCCGTAACGACCGTCGGTCGCGTGATTCGCCGCGAAAAACCGTTACCGAATTAATTTATACACAAAAAAAAAACCGCGAAAGTCTACGGCGATTCCGTAAATACGTACGTCGCCGAACCGACAGTTTTTACGGGCCCCGTAAATTTGAACCGCTAAAACGTCCGAACTTCGTCGTACCGAATGGGCTATAAAAAGACTTTGTGGTCGGGGGCCCGGTCGACATATATATATATATATATATCGGTAAACCGCGCGTAGGACGATGTTCGTAGACGTGACGTAGTTCACCAGATTACGACGAAATGGCACGGGGGACAACGGGCGCGCCCGCAACGCCGTAAAACGTACAAACTGCGCGCGGCGGACGACGAAAAGGAGGCCCGGCCGGACGTTCCCCACGCGAAATCCGTATAACCGTTTAGCGTCGCGTCGGCCCGGATTTGAAACGACCGACCACCCGTCCGGCGGACCGAAATATCGACGGGAATCACGCGAGATTATTACTGATATTCCGCCGCGATAACGTCCCCGAGAGTTTCACGAACGGCCGGGTCGGTTGTTATCACGCGGCACCGTTATCTTCGGCGTGTACCGGCCGTAATTTCCGAGCGAAATAATCGTCGCGCCGACGGTTGTACGGGCAATTATCGCCCGAAAAGGTCGCGCGCGCGCGCGTCTAGGGGTTCTTCCCGTGCTCGTTCCGTTCGACCGTGTCGCCCCGTTTATTACGTTCAAATTTCGTTTCGAACCGTCCGCGACGGAATATCCGCCAACCGCCTACGTGTATATAGTCGTTCGGTTACCGTTGGGTATCGCTTTTACCAACGACGCGCCGTCGCCAAATAAACGTAGTCGTAACGTACTCGCGTCATCCGATGGAAAAAGTAAATTGGCCGCTTTTCGTTTACGGTGGTCTATCGTCTTGTATCGCCGAACTAAGTAAGCGCCAACTACGCGTTCTTACGTTGTATGTACTTACGTAATATTTGTAGACGTTACCGATTGACGATTGTTTTTTTTTTTAGGTACATTCCCTATTGACACGATCAAGACTAGACTTCAGCTTCAGGGACAAACGTTAGACAGACAGTTCAAACAGATCAAATACCGTGGCATGATCGACGCGTTTTGTCAGATCTATAAACAAGAAGGATTCTTGTCGCTTTATTCCGGGTATAAATGTATTTTAATCGTTATTACGACCACCCGTTTCGTTCGTTAGAGATAACCGACCAATTTTTTAAAACCGACGATGTTGTAGAATTAGTCCCGCGTTAATACGTCAGTCCACGTACGGTACGATCAAGTTTGGCACATATTATACGTTGAAACGAGCGAGCAACGAATATTTTCAAGTGACTGAAGATGTTACTGTGAATTTTGGATGCGCGATATTTGCCGGCATCATATCTGCGTCTATCGCCAACCCTACAGACGTGCTTAAAGTCCGACTGCAAAGCGATAAAATGACACATTTTTTAGAATATAACGTTTTTAAATGTTTCCGTTATATTTATATACACGAAGGTATTGGAAGCCTATGGAAGGTAATTTTCGTATAAATCGTATGAGACATTCAATGGTTTATGTTAGTAACAAAAAATTAAATTATGATTAACGCAACGCGTATTATATTTTAGGGAGTTATCCCAACGTCGCAAAGGGCGGCAATTATAGCTGCAGTTGAATTGCCACTATATGATTATTGCAAACACAAGTTGATGGCGATTTTCGGAAATCACATTTTCAATCATTTCGTGTAAGTTTATTTTACACAAAGTAATATAATAAAATTCCATATTAGCGCGTAGATCGTCCAACTAAGTTATAAATTATAATCCTAAAATCAACATTTCGACGTAAAGAATACGAAAACAATTTAAAAAATTTACTTCAAATCGCGTTTTGTTCAAAACAAATTTGCAATAATTTACCGATCAATTATCCGCAAATATGATTAAATCCGAGGTTCTTAACTAATTTGATCGTCTTTACGTTTAAACTATTTTGCAGTTCAAGTTTAGTGGCAAGTTTTGGAAGTGCCATTGCGTCAAATCCTATTGATGTTATTCGGGTAAATATTGATAATTAGATTATTATATAAATACATTATTTTGCGATGTCCGCTGTGTATTCGTTTTAATATTTAGTTTAAACAAATTGGTTATAAATAAAATCGTCGTTCGATTTCAGACTAGGCTAATGAACCAAAAGCGTAATAAAAACAATAACGTCGTTCAACAATATATCTATAAAGGAAGTATCGATTGCCTAGTAAAGGTACATAAAGTAAACTGTGTTTAGCAAAATAGAAACACACATTCAGACACTAATTGTTATAAATTATATGTTTCAGACTATTAAGTATGAAGGAGTTTTGGCACTTTACAACGGTTTTATTCCAACGTTTTTCCGAATGGGGCCGTGGAACATTATATTTTTCATAATTTATGAAAGACTGAAAGCGAACAGTATTTGATTTCATTCAAACGTTATGTTCATATATTTGAATGAATAGTGTCCAGAAAATTATCAATATGTATTACGTTACGCAGTATTATTATTATACTTCACAATTCGTACACGTAATAAATTAATGCGAAAAGTAAATTTTAAAAACGTGACGTTTCGATCTCTCAATGTAATTTGTCACATATTTTTATTCATATTTTCTACAAAGTATAGACGCGAGAATACGCGTTTACAAAATCTCTAAAGAGGCCTTAAAGATTTTCGTTTAAATGTGTTTCGAGTTTCTAATTGTGTTATTTTATTATTTGAGATTAATACGTTTTACTCGCGGACTTATATCATTAATTATGTAACTATAAACATGTATTAGAAATTGAAACAAAAAGTGTGAATACAATAATATATATTTTACTCCTATATAAATACGATTAAATACTCACTATTTATATGTAAATACATACGTATATTCGAATATTTGTTTCAACTGATGACATTTGTCAACAATTTGCTTTGTCTATTTGGAAAACCTCGATACGATATACAAATTTATCGTGTTATGGCTTGAGACTTACTATAGACATTTGGTATACTATTACTATAGAATTCTGATAGACAAAACTTCGACGGTCTATCGGAGAATATGTTGAAAAAGAGGAAAGGTTATGGAAAAAACAATTTTTCGGCCGTCGAAAAATATAATCGTCGAATATCCAACGACGCCGAATAAATAATTGTACACGTCGCAGACGACGAACGTACGTTTTATTAAATATTAATAAACATTCGTCGAGTTCACGATATAACGTAAATTATTATTCGTACATCGTGAAAGAACGCTCGAACAACGTCTCGTGTAAATTAATTTATCTTGGCGCTTAAAGTAAAATCGTAATTATCGTGGTATATAATTTATATTTTATAGCGATACGTAAATAAAATAGTGGATACGGTTATATTAAAAATTGATTTTTTTTTTTATAAAAATACCGTTCGAATCGAAAATAGTTTGTATCGACGCGAAATAATAATAATACAATAAGTGAATAATTCGAAAACGGTCGCCGAATCGCGATATACGCGTCGGTGAATAATAATAATGAAAAAAAAAGAAATAACAGTCTTTAAGAAGACAGTGTTTAGCGTAAAAATGAAAAATCGACGAAAACGGTAATTATAATTGCGACTTGGACGTAGTTTGTAATAATATAGTCTACCGACGGTACTTAAATATGTATGTATATATTTACATTCTGCGCGGAAAAACGCGTGTAGGGTCATGTGTATATCGATCTAATCCACCTCGTTGGTGTATTGGGACAAGTACAACGTGGTGTTCCGCAACCATTCGCTGATGGTCTTGTAGTTTCTTTCCATCCAATTGACGTTCGCTTGGGCGTTCTCGATCGATTGCAGGACGCTTCGTTTGGCCGAACCTAAATAGTCTTGTTCGTCCTTGTAGAACTGCCACAGCTATACGGGACAACAAGCGACGGCTCAGAGTCGGTTGTTAGGTCGGCGTGGTGTTTCGTTACGCGGGGGGGGGGGAGGACGTTGGAGGAGATGGCGCGCGCGCGATTTAATAATACCGTCGGTCGGAAAATTTATATACGTCGTATTGGCTGTGGTCGTTCGACGAATTTTCGCATTTGGTTCCCGACGATTCGGATATATATAGAGAGAGGCGCGTTTTTTAATCGTCTAACGGATATACGCTGTGAGACGACAATTCGCGAGCAACGTTTATCGGGTCGTACGCCGCGTGACCACTATCAAAGTGGGGAGGAGAGCCGCGTAAGTACCGAACGTGTTGAGTTTAGCGTTTCGTTTGTTTCGTTTCACGGGCAAATTGGAAAACTTAAAATACGTTTCGAACAACGCCGTACGAATTCCACCCGTACACGGGGACCGCCAGCCACATGTTGCGGGCGGAGGGGGAGTGGTTGGGAAGAATTTCTGTTCCATACGTACTTGAATCAAATCGTTTTTGGTGTTGAAATGGTAAGTGGCCGATTTTATGATCTCGCTCATCGTCGAAAAACCCGTCGCGAAACTACAACGGCAACAATAAAACCGACCGGAATTGTAACATTAGTCATAATACACACACGTTTGGTGTCCGACTGGACGCGTAATTTTTCGATTCGCTCGCGCGACTTACGTCGATTTCAGACTGCGCCAGTTGTCCCGCACGAAATTCCACGCCACTTCTTGTCCGGCTACCTTATTGGCCAACGCGTAGAATACTTTGCTGATGTCTTGATTCCTGATGGACGAGTTGTTTTGCAAGGCGTAACTCAAAAACCTGCGCCAACCGAAACGTATATTTTCTATAAACGCCGTGTCGCTTCGTCAAACGCTTTTCCGGAGGAAATTGTTATTGTTCCCCGGGTAACGTCGTCGGGATGAGTTTTTGAAAAGTATTTCGAACAGTGCCCACGTACAGGTTGTTTTGTATCCAACCCGCGAGATTCGTCGGCGCAACCACTAATCCGTAATCCGTCGTATTTCGGATATTCGTATACAAAACTGACGAGCCGGGTAAATGTATTGTAAGAAATCACGTCGACAAATCGCTTCGCGAATAAGTATGAAGTATTTCTCCTCCCATCCCCCCCGCCCCAATACGTTGTCAAACACTCGAGGACGAAATCACGTTTTTATAAAATACCCTCGGACAGGACGTATAACGAATAAGGAAGTTTATCGAAGGATTGGAGATACGAGAAGCTTTTTAATAACCCTTCAGGGTCTTTGTTCTCAAACAAGAACAACCAAGTTAATTGGACACATATACGACTCCATAACGATCTACTTGGTCGCATAATTGAAGGGAAAAATAGCGAAGGACGACAGCCGCTGGACTACATTGGTCAAGTAGGCAGAGACTTAGGACTGCAAATCGTATTTTGAACAGAAAAGAAAAGCGGAGAAACGTGAAAAGAATGGAAAACTGGCTGCCAGTCCAGCTCTCGAGGCTGTTAACGAGATAAAGAGAAAATTATTCTTAGGCCACTCGATATCGTTTTACACGGAAATTATCTGGACTATTCGTCGAGGTACGGTATAACGTCTCGATGACGAAAAACGAACCGAAAGGAAAATATAAACCCCCCCCAACTCATCCATTTTGGATACAACGCCTAAGTACAATTGCGTTTACGATCGTTACTATCCCTTACCTGGCTAATATCCACGTTTCTCTGCTACAGCCCAATGCGTCCAACAACAAGTCTTTTTCGGACGCCACCGTGGTCATCTTGTACATTTTCCACGCGAAATCCCATTCCTCTTCGCTCCCGTAACTGATGGCCGTACAATAAATAATCGCTTTGAGGTTGGGCGAAATCCTGAAAGTCGAAAAACGAGCGCGTGTCTAAAACGGTCGGCAACCGGTCGTGCGCGCTTCTTACGGGTTGTTCTTTTCCGGTTGGGGGTTCGATTTCCAATTCTGGAACTGAGCGACCGCGTTCCGGACGCAATCCACGTGGCCCAGCTCGCACGCGCACGACAACAAGTTGAACCGCTTGTAGATGACCAGTTGCTCGTCTCTCGTGTTGTCCGCGAAACCGGTCGTTTTGTACATTGGCGACGTCAAGTGCAAAACGTACGCCTGCGTGGCAAACGGAACACATTAATTCACCATCAGTCTCACAACGTCTGCCATTACGCGTACCCTGCCGTATTTCGTTACTTTACCTCCCCCCCCCGTACCCCTCAAGATCCCATAACGTTCGACTGAGTCGACAAATAAACACCTTTAGTTTATCGTAAACAGCCGTTTTGAGTAGCATCTGATGTAAATACGTGAACGATCTATACGCCGACTTCCACGGCACGTACTCAGTCTCGTGGTACAGATATTTGGTTAAGTCGAGAGCCGTCCGGTAACTCAGGTAGCCCGCTCTGGATAAAGACATCGCGTCGTCTACCAACTGCGCCCGATTGATCGTACCTGCGCACGCGCGACGAATAAAACCGGGCCGATTATGGTTGTTGTGAGTGCGGGGGGGGGCATGGTTAGGGAGTGACGTCGGACCGTCGTCGTCGTCCGGCGTCACGCGTAAATCGATATACTCGCCGATATTCGTGTACAGTTCGGGGTCGTTCAGGTACTCGATCAGCATGTTCCAATTGGTCGGATCGTAGTTGACCCGGTAAAAGCCCGTCTCGTTGATATTGAACAGCACCCAATCGTTGGCCGATATTCCCGTCTCGGTGATCACCGTGAACTCGTCCGGGCCCAGCCAGCCGTTCGGTTTCGTTACCGAAAAATCCAACTTCGACGCCGTGGTGTACGTGAGTGGTATCCACCAGAGGTAATTGGGCGGGGCTGGCTGCTGCTGCTGGTCCGCGTGCTTGCTGGCGTCGTACAAAAGAAAACGACTCTGGGGAGCAGAGAAACAATGAGAGCGCGCGCTCGGAGTTTAAATAACGGGCGAGCGCGCTGTTCCGTTCGGGACCATTTATCGCGACGAATTATTGTCGGAAAATTATTATCGCGCGCGAAATACGAGACGAGTTTTCGCGGTGTTCGACGTAACGGAACCATCTCGCGAATGACTATCGAAAACTTAATCCGCGATTTGTTAACGCGTTCGTACAATGCGCGCGCATTTCGTACCTGCGAAACGGTTAATGTGTCCGTTCGGTAGTCCCGGGTAACGTTTACAACCGGAAACCCGGGTTGCAGTATCCACGTGTCCATAACGTCTTTGACGGTCAGCGTTTTGTCCAATACGCGATCGTTTCGGGCCTGTTCGGTGAGAGCGTCCCACAAGTCGTTCTGGCTCGCGCTCTTGTAGGCTCTATACACGCGCCAAAAACAAAAAGGCGAAAACGTTATTACGATCAAGTCAAATACCGTGTATTGTGCACGTTTCAACGAGCGCGACCGAATAATACGTATTACGTGTATTCGGACTGTAATTTGTCGGTTCGGTCCGTTTCGTGAACAAGAATCGTACACAATAATAATAATAAATCGTCACTCACTTGGAGTTCAAATATTTCGTCAAGCCTTTGCGGAACACCTGACGCGTGAGAAAATGGTCCATCATGCGGATTACCGACGCGCCTATAATTAACACACGCGGGTAAACGTCACGGTACATAATCCGCGATTCGACGAACACACACGCGCGCGCGCGCCTCACCTTTGTCGTAGGAAATCCGATCGAACAATTCGTTGATTTCCTCCGGCCTCGACACGTGCGCCGATATCGGATGCGTGGACTTCAGCGAATCCATTAGGAACACGCTCTGCACACCGCCGTAGACGAATTGCTCCTCCATTTTCCACTTCGGTTCCGCCTGTGAGTGCGAAACAAACGTTTGGACGGACAATCGTACGACTACTGCGGTTAGGTAGGTTTTACCATTACCATTACCGCTATTACGACACACTTACGTAGTCGACCCCTACGTATTCGATATAGGTGGCGAAGCCCTCGTTCAGCCAAAGGTCCGACCACCATTCCGGCGTCACTAAGTTGCCGAACCACTGGTGCGCCAATTCGTGCGCAATCACGGTCGCCACACGTTCCTTTTGCGAATTGGGCGCCACCTCGTCGTTGTACAGCATCGCTATTTCCCTGACCAAACCCGGACCGTCCGTATTACGTTCCTCGGCAACCACTAACCGTGTACGGGTACTTACCGGAACGTGACCAAACCCCAGTTCTCCATGGCGCCGGCCGCGAAATCCGGGAGCGCCACCAGGTCGGTTTTCTTCAACGGGTACGGTATGGAGAAGAACTCCTCGTAAAACTTCAGTATGCCGGGCCCGATGTCCCGGGCGTACCGCGTGTGCGACAACACGTCGCTCCTGGCCCACACCCGGAACGTCTCGGACGACAAATACTCGAAGTCGGAAACGACGAACGCCACCAGGTACGTGGACATCGGCACTGTCTCTTCGAACGTGTCCCATTCGTACGACGCCAACGGCTCCGGGCTACGTCATACCGAACGATGTACGTAGTTATTTTTACGCGCGTCGGTACGTATTTTCCGTCCGAATATTATTATTGCCGCCGCCTAACCTAACCTAATCCCCAACCCCCGGGTAATCGTCCCGACCACACAAAACTCACAGTCTCGGCGAATTGCTGACGGTTTTCAGTCCGGTGTTGCATATGGAACTCATGTGCTCGGGCCGGGCGATTGTCACCGTGAACTTGGCCTTCAGCGCGGGTTCGTCGAAACAGGGAAACGCTTTTCTCGCGTCGGTCGGCTGGAACTGCGTGGCCGCGATCCACCTGACGCCGCAACAACAACACGCGTTTATTATCGCGAACGAATCGTCCCGTCTTGCGCACCGACCTAGTGGTGTTCCCCACGTTGTACGAGCTTTTGTAAAACCCGTCCATGTTGTCCTGTAGCCTTCCCGTGTACTTGATGTGAATGTGGTACTGATGGTCGGCCGGTTGCACGTCGATGAATTTTATAATGAAAAACTGTCGGACGACATCCCGTTGCGTTTCTAGGATCGGCACGAAAATACTGTCGGCCATCATGTGATCGTTCAGCACCATTTTCGGGAACCTACGTAACCGCGACCAAAAACCGACGCGCGTTTAAAAAATAATAACACTTTACCCTCGGGTCGCGTTCGAAGCTACCAGCGTGTCCACTCCGAAGCCCACCCAATCCGTTCACTCGGGAACCCAACTCGACGACTTCCCCGGTGACCGTCCCTGTTACCCTTCCCCCCACCTATGTTCGTCCATCGTGTACCTGGTAACCAGACATTCCGTCACGTTCAGGTCGACCGCGTGCAACGTCACGTTGTCCACGGGGGCCGTAATGTTGACGACGATGTCCACCTGGCCGTCGAACGTGGAGTTGCCCGCCCACAGGAACGGTATGATCCTCAGACGATACGAGTCCGGGACCACGGCCGTCGGCAACCGAACGTCCGTCGGGTCGAAACCGTCCTCCAACCGTTCGTAGTCCACGCCACGTATCTCGTTCAGAATTGTCTCGGTGGACCCGAACGGGCCGCTGCCGGACGTTGACCGGCACGTGCGTGGATGGAAGAAGAAGAACAAACATAACGCGCACAGGAGCACGATGAACGCGAATGACGACGTCAACAGTGTCCAGGACGTCCTGAGAGACTTCCGCCTCGCCGTGTATGCTGTGTCGGCGTCCATTGCGGATTCGTCGGGTTCATGAACGCTGAAACGGGCCAAAATCACCGTTACGGACGCCGTAGAGATCGGGACAAAGAAAATTACGGTTCGTTTATATACCGTCGTCGATAATAACGTAAGGAGGAGAGGGTTTTGATAAAAAATTCCCCTCCCCTCCCCCGTTTTAATTAACAATATTAATTAACGCGGTCGGGGGCACTTCTTCGCCGGAGTAAACACACGAGTAACCTCCCCTTTCTTACGTGATGCTAGTAGACGTTTCGCTCTTGTAAAAACGTTTTTCGTCGCGTTCCGCGATTTTTCGAGTTTACGATTACGAGCGTTCCGACGACGCGCTTGTAACATTTACGTATTGTTCAAAAGGTAATCGTGTCGTTCGCGGACCTTTGTTTTTTTTACTGTTTGCGAACGCCACGTTTTGAGTCGTTCGAAATTTAAACTTTAAACGGTACGAATGACCGAAAAATTGAAATCGGTATGAAGCGTCGCGTAAAAATATATAATTCGCCCGAAGGCGATAACCGTAGATCTCCGAAGTTTGAATACGCGAAATTCACGACACCATCGATTATCTAACGTAAGAGCTTTATGATCGAACGGACGAACAGATATGTACAACGGGTGTGTTGTAAGGATTCATCTACACGATACGACGTGTTGAGAATGACTCGCGTTTCATATGTTGATGATAGCGCGAAGTTAGACGTTTCTGGTCAACGATACTACGGGGCCAATTACGTAGTGTCTATGTACTTATAAAATTTAAATTATTTGTATCAAAGGGGGGGGGGTGTAAAACGTGGTACATAGTTACTTAAAATCTATTTTGGGTCAAATTTGATACCGTTGTTAATTTGTATACTTTGGGTATGCACGAAATAGCGGCGCTGGCCGAGCGAACTAATTGTTTGTAAATCGTCGAGATCGGCCGGAACGAAAATCGAAATTCGCGTGTACATTTTTTTTCTTATCGCCTTTTCAAAAGTGTGTCCACGATAAGCGCAACATTCGCGCTCCCGTCTAACGGCGGCCGATATTCGAAAAAATATGGCGACGATCGAATTAATAGTTATTCGAAATTCTCGCCCGAGTAGTGCCCGACGTTCTTAAAATAATCGTGCGATACGATAAATCGCGTGGGAAATGTGGGAAACGCAAGAGAACCCCCTCGGAGAAGAAAATCGACGAGATACGAGAACGATAATAAACACAAAGTTGGCGGAATGCGCGCGCACGCTGCTGACCGCTTGTCGAGCGCGTTGCGAATGTAATTACGACGTACGGCGCGCGTGCGACGTTATAGAAATAAAACGTCAAGTCGGCGGAACACGACGCTCGTTCAAAGTTCGTTCGCCCGACCCGCGTATATAAAAAAGCGCGCGCGCGCGTGACGAATACGCGGGAAAACGTCGAACGGGACACGGAATCGGAATCGGTCCGATTCAAAAGTCGTGACGAATCGCGCGCGTGTCGTCCCATTTTTGTAAGGATCGGCGGCGTTCGCTTCGGTTCCGGTCGGAGTTACCGTACGCCCGGCACTGTCGTGTCCCTCTTCTCGCTCGGCCGCGTAATATTTTCGCGTACGAAACGCGCGGATCACGGCGGAAACGTTGGCGACGACGCGTGTATAGGGACGAATGACGTGGAGGGGGGTGGAGGGACGGTGCCATTACTACGTGGTCGTGTCGGTCGTCTACGCGCGATCGCTAAACGACGGCGGAAATTCGTGCGCTTGCCGGCCGGGTCGTTAATACACGTCTCTTTCCATTCCAATTAAAAACGCGAATTCTATTTTCGACTCGGGAGGAAAAAAACAATAATAGACCGGCGCGTTTTTTATAACGCGTTCGTGCGACGTAAAAAGTCGACCGGTCTAAATTTATCGGCTCGTTTATTTACGATCGCCGAGACGGACAAAACGTAATAGGCGTCGTCGGGCTACTGCCATCTCGTCGTCTCACGAAGGTACACACACTCACACTGCCTAGCGTCGTACGTCGATCGATATTAATCGAAACGTACGTCGAGCTTCGACGGAGAGCGATGGGGTTTTTTTTTTTTGTCGTCGTCGACCGGGTCGGGGACGTTTTCGGCGAAAATGTTTTCGCGCACGGAATTATTTCCCCTCCCATCTGTCGAAAATATCGTTTTCCTTCGAAAATCGGTCGGCGAGACGTCCCGGGTACGTCGCCGAAATTCTTAGAGTCGATGGTCCCCCGATGTTGACGACGGACGATACACGGTTTTAATTTTTAACCGGCCAAACTTGTCCAAACACGCGACACGACGGATACAAAATAATGTACGGGGAATCGATTTTTGTTCTTCGCGTCGCGACGATTTTCGCCGTAACCGTTGCCGGATCGTATTTTACGCACGTTTCGTCGATTATCCAAATGACCGCATATTTTACAAATAAAACTAACTGGTCAAGGCCGATACAGTTGGTAAGTGCCGCCGCGAAGACCCGGGACGCGAACGTACGTGCCATTTCGTGGTGAACTTTTTAACCCGTTTGGTCAATACGAAAGTGTGTAGCGAAGGTTACGTTTATTTCGTCGCGTTTAAGTAAAAGTAATTTGGATTAGTCGTGAAACGGTCCGATTAGCGGACGAAAATAAAAATAACTTCTTCGCGTAAAAAGCGTCGCGTGACATTATTCGTCGCGGCCAGCGAATAGATTCTCGTGGTGGGGCCGAAACGTGCGGGGAATTCGATACGTAGCCATCGGGCCGGTGGTAGGCATTTTTTTTCATTTTGAACGCCGGAGACGCGCCTACCTACGCTACACGGTACGCGTTGGAAAATCCGCGTCGCTTTCCGGACGAAATCGGACGCGATTCGACGACGGATTTTCAACCGCCGAGTCCGAAACGAAATTGACCGACCGCGTGGTTAGCGTTTAAACTCGTCGTCGACGCCCGGTCCCGGTTCGTGCACGTATCAGAAAAGAATTGGGGAATTCGTCCCGGAGATTAAGAGTATTACGGAGTGGATATTTACCGCATGGAGAGACGCATAGTACACTTGGACGACTTTTCGGGCGCGGGATACGGAACGAAACGAAAAATGGCGAACACCACGGACTACCGCACGGTCGTACGTACGCGCGATTTGTAATCGCCTCTTAGTAAGGCGGTATTCGGAATTCGGTCGTATTCAAGAGACGATAAAAAACGCGATATCTTTATACGCACGTAAGTGTATCGCGCACGCCTTGACCCGAATTTCGTTTTTCGACGGTACACTATCGCGTTTTCGCCGACGGATGATCCCCCCGTGTCCGTCGTTCGTGCGTCGCGTAATATATTAAAAAACACGACGGACTCGTCGGCCACGTCACCCGCCAAGTGCCCCTCCCCCACACGCGGAGGTCACTCCGGTTTTCCGTTACCCTTCCGACAGACTGCAACGACCGTGTTCCTCGATAACCCGTTATAACCATTGTTACGACGCTACGTCCCCTGGCCGTTCGTTCGTTCAACCGCCGTTACGGTCGGGGCTGCTCGTCGCGTGCGTGTGCCTGGGGTTCCGTAATATTATTGAATCGTTCACCCCCCACCCAGCTCGTCGTGCGTGTACGTCACTACCGGCGAACGGCTTATTATTATCGGTGATCTACTCCGGCGAGTCATAATATATGCGCGTACAGTAAAATAAGGGTCGCCGCGAACTCGGGAAAAAGGGGTGATACACGAGTGTACAGGGTGTCCGGTCGTACCTTTGGAAATCCGACGAATTTTTCGGTCCTGTTCGATTCACATCGCGAGTTTTTTCGTTTACAAACCGAACGACCGTATTCGGTAAACGAACATTTCGATTTCCACTTCGATCCGCGTAGATGATCCGCCGTTGCGCGATCGATTCTCGCGGTTTGTACGAATAATATTTTTAGTTCTAATAAATCGACGCCGTCCGGCAGTACGGAATTGACTCCTAAGTTCGTGATAATCGTATGGAAAATCGACGTTCGTTTGTAGCGGCGACGTTGGTTTTAGCGAACAAATACGCCAATAATCGTCGTGACGGCTTTACGGGAATTATATTTGTTAGGAACTTTGTATGTGTTTAGCGTTTATCACTGGAGCGCCCGGTATACGCGATAATACACGAATTGCGTATTATGACGGACGGTCGGTATTGTCGATCATTACCGTCGTAATTACAAAACCCTCGCGAAACGAATAGATACCGACGAAATTACAGAAACGTTAATGAACTTACGCGCGCGCTGGTGCTAGTCGACTTATGTCGGTGGCATGGAGGGGATGGAGAGCACCTGTTATGGATAAGTTGTTTAGGTTGTTTTTGGTCGTAGCGAAAACGTCACGCGTTAACAATTATTTGTCGCTGGGGGTTTAGGTTAGGTACAACGCGAAAACGTTTTTACGACGTCCGCGAATGGCAATCAGCGCGTAGACAGACATGGACGATTCGTTTACCAGATAAAGGAAAATTTCGCGGCCAGACGGACGAACAAAAGTCAAGACGCAACAGACGGTAGAAAACGATCGAAGATTTTACGAAACGCCAAGATAGGTGGCGCAGTAATGTTCCTAGGTTACTTGTTTCGCGTCGAATGTACACGGAGAGACGTCGAATAAATGCTGAAAAACAGGGGGTAGAGGGAGAAGAAAATGTCGATTGCCACGCGTTTATTAAGCTCGTACGGAAACGACGGACGGCCCGCGCGCGAAATCAGGAGGTAAAAAGAGGATGAGACTATTTTCGGTTCGTATTATAGAAAATTACGGTGGAAAGTCTCGGGGGTTTTTTTACTTCATCCCCCCCTCCGTTCCCGTGTAAAGAAGTGGAAAATTACACGACGATCGTTCGTTTTTGATTACGGGAACGTAACGTGAATAATAGTGCGCGAAATCCGTACCGTTGAAATTAGGGAGATTCCGTTCGTAAAGCGCGCGGTTATTACTTGGCGGTAAATATACGGCACGATATTTCGAGTTTTTGCTTTGTACTCGGGTGGCGTCCGCGCGTCGTAATAAAATAGTTTCGCCACGTATTATTGCAAATATACACGGCCGGTTAAGGGGTGCGTGTAAAGGCGTATCTCGTTCCGTAACAAATGATACGCGCAAGTAATACTCGAAAACAATATTCGACGCGCCGAAACGTATTTTTTTATTCGTATTCGTTAACGTAAAAACGGCGTTCTATCGGCCGATATAAAGCACAGGACGTTTCGGCGCGCGCGCGCGCGTATTTTCGAACGTATGGAACGGATCGAAACGTATCCGATCGGAGTGCGTCTTTTTATTTTAATATTTCGATTACTTGAACTTGTATTTCATTTGGACTGGGCGGATTCTCGTGGTGACTGAACGGTGTGCGGTGGAACGCGGACGACTTGCCGTTGTTGTTGTCGTCGACGGGTTCGGCGGGTCGCGTCCCGTCGTAATCGCGGACGAAAATCGGAAACCGACGCGGAACTGCGGAACGCGCGAACAAACTGCGGCCGTTACGGATCGACGGCACCGAACGGACGACCGAGAGCGCGACAGTTTCCGGGCACGTGTGACGCGGCGAAATGGTCCGCGCCGGCCGGAGGAGATAGCGCGCGCCGTCCCGGGCGCTGTTCATAATTCGTCGCCTATCCGCGTGCGCGCGCCGAAACACCGAAATGGTTCCCCTCCCCCATCACCACCATCACCCGGCCGGCAAACAAACCGCCTTACGGAGAAAAAACACACGTGCGCGCGTACGGACGTACGGGTTGCCGCGCCCGTATTGAATGTCGTAAAACGATACGCGGGGGAAAGAAATTGCCGAGACGACCCCGGTCGGTTATTGTTCGCCGAACCGCGGGCGTGTTGCCGTATACGTGCACATCTCCTCGGTGTCCGGTGATGGTCGCCGCACGGGTGGTCGCTAAAAGATGGCACACGGGCGGTCTTCTACCTAGCCTAGGGGCTCTTCCGGCCATCTACGGGACGGTAATATATATATATATGGAGTGGTCTCTAAACGCGAAGTAATCGGAAAACGCGCGGAACCATCGCGTAAAAGAGTCGGGGAGAAAACAGAAAAACCGTTCGTATCTAGGAGAGCACTGGTCCGAAGATGGGGACGCGCTACGAGCGTACGAGGGAACTGACGGCGGTGTTTGTAAGTACGACTAGTCGAACGGTCGAACGCTTACATCGGTCGTGTCGACGAATCTGCCGACCGAGGCAGATTGTTCGGGTTATTCGGTGTCCACGAGCCGTAATCCCTACACAATTGGCCCGCCCGGTTTCGCGGTACGTATAATAAGTATAGATGTCGCCGGGTACGGACGATGTTCGAGACCGATACGATTTTCGGGTTTCGAAAACGTTTTCTACGGGAGAGTCGGATAAAAACGTCCCCTCGGCTAATAACCAAGTTCCCGAACGACGCTGACGATTTAACCTCCGGCGATTAAACCAACGGAACCGATCGGGTCACGTTCATTGTCCGCTACCATTTTTCGTTTTGTACGTTCCACTTGTACGCGGTCGTTTAAATATAGACGCGAGTAATCGTTAACGATCACGGCGTTAACGGTTTTCTCTTTTTCGGCGTCCACGCTCTAGTAAATATTTAACCAGACTAGACGAGCGGGGAAATACCGCGCGAATAACGTTCGCCGTCGACAAAAACCGAATGAAAACACCGGCGACGTTTTCGAATCATAACGCGCGCGTAAATATGACGACGGGGGACATAAACCGGGCGTTTAAAAACGGTGTACGCGCGTCGTCGGCGAATATTTGACGCGAACGTTTCGGTGAATTGGTTTTCGGACCTTCGGCGACCGAATTCGAGAAATTTAAGAATTCTCGGACGCGACGATTAAAAGCGCGTTTACCAAAGATTTCCCGTCGGTGATCCGATTTCGACGATTTCGACGGATCCGCCGTCACGTGCGAGAACGTTCCGACTCGCGGACGACGACGACCGTTGTACAAATCGACAAAAACGGGCGCCGAACGCGCGTTTCGTCAATCGATTATCGAACACGCGGCGGAGAGTCTTCAACGGTTCGGTATCGCCACGGTTATTAATCGATCGTAAATTAAACTACGCGCCGCCACCGCTAACTATATATACGACGCCGCGCTGACGGATAAAAACGTTATACATATTCGGCGTCGCTTGACGCGTTATCCCATCCGACTGTTCCGTCGTTATTATGGCGTAATTAACGGACGTACTAATCGACTACCCGACGTTCGTTACGATACGCGGGTCGTACATATTTTACGACGACCAATAAACGACGCGCGCGCGATAATGTTTTTCGAAATTCGTTCGGGCGACAAAAACAAAAAAAAAAAAACGAATTCGAAATTGCGATTCAAATACGTTTTTCGACAATTAGACCGACCGGAATAATATCGTTTAGCGTACGGAAGGACATCGTATACACGCACGTACGTCGGTTTTCGTTTTTTACCGTACCCGTTAAACATATATATATATATTTATCACGATTTACGGATACGTACGAGCCCCAAAAGTCGATCGTACGCGTATCTCGTTCTTCGGGAACTTTGGGCTAATTGTCGAGAGAACGTTACCGACGTCGACGAACGCGCGTCGCGATTATATTCTACGGGGGGGAGGGCGGTACGTTGACGTCCGACGTGGACGGAAAGGTGCGTCCGAACAGCGGCGCTCGTCAACGTCGTTGATCGTCGAACAAGACCGGCGGAGGGTCAATTTAGAAACGGAAACGCGATCCGACGACGGCGCTTTAAATTGAGTCGCGCCACCTACACGGTTCGTACAAAACTGAAAGAAGAAGTCGGGGACCGAATTGATCGGGTAGGACGAAGAAAAAAAAAAACAATAATCGACGGACGCGGCGCGCGCGTGTGTTCTAAGTAAGACGACGACGGCGGCGGAAGTTTGTCGTCGTCCGCGATTTCGTAGTTTCGTTCGTTACTTACCGACTTTCCCCGCGCCCCCTGAGCATACATCGGCGATCCGTTATACGCGTGCGTGCGCGCGCACGCGCCGACGAACGACGTGGATCAATTACGAGCCGAGATCGATTTTCGGACACGTGTGGTGATCGTTGGCGTCAGTTCTCACACTGAGCCGGGACGGTGCAAGGATATTGTTCGCGCGAGATCGATTACGAAATATCGAAACGCCGTGTGTGTGTGTGTGTCATAAGGGACGGACTATTACGTCGCCGAAGAACGCGACGATCCCCGAAAACGTGTTTACGCCTTTCGAACCGTTCGACGTCGACGCCGCGCGTTGTTCGATTTGGCAGGCGCCTAACCTACCAAATCTATCGGAAACGCGAATTGCGTTCGGACCAGCGCGCGGCTCCTGGCGGTGGTCGACCGCAAACGAAACAACGTTCGCGTGTATTTCGACGCCGGAATACGCGTTGGGTGGGGAAACACGGGCGGTTGGCTAAGACGTGTACGGCGACGCGAACGAACGGTCGGAGGGCGTAACGAACATTCGCGACAACAGCCGTCGTCGGGTTCGTCCTATCGAAGTACACGGGCAATAATCGACTTTCTGCCGCAAATGTATGGCACGCCGTGCCGGACGGTTGTCGAGGTCAGTTTATGGTGGCAACGTTGGCCGATGTCCGATGAAAAGGGCGCAAAAGTACGCACGCGCGACAATATATATTAGCCTTTACAAAGGTATAAGTGTAAACCGTCGTATTAAGTCACTACTACTACTACTACTACTACTACTACTACTACTACTACTACTACTACTACTACTACTACTACTACTACTACTACTACTACTACTACTACTACTATCACTACTACTACTACTACTAGTACGACGACGACGAGGAACCTTGAAAATTAAGACTAATTGAATCCGCCGTTTGGGTATAATCATTTAAACGGGAAGCCTCGAATTGTATTTAAATGGGACTGGCGGAATTATTTAACACCCGTCCGTAAACACAACGCGCACACACATAGAGCGATATCCACGCGGTGCTTAATATATATATATATATAAACACGATCGATAAGGAAACTCGAAAGAGAATAATTTATCAACGACACGGGCGCGTCCTAGAAAGGATAAAAGACTCGCGATTATAATAAACGCGCGCGCGCGTGTGTGTATAACGAAGCGAGCCGAGTACACGGGAGGTAATTGTAATATTGTTACGACGATCGTGCGAGGGTCACGGGTGTTGCTCGGTGTACGTGTTCGGGTCGGATTAAATATAGTTTCAGTTATACAGTTTCGCGCGGTCCGTTGTACGTGTAAATATGGGTCGAAAGTGGTCGAGCGGAAACGCGGAAACCCCGAAAAACCGTTCCATTTACGACGTACGTTTACGTAAACACACACGTTCGCTCGACGGTGGTAAACATAAACGTTACGTAATCGGGTAAACGGATTCGGGGACGTGTCACACTCTCCGCGCACGAATAGCAAATAAGTCTCGAGAAACGAACGTTTCGCGAAACGGTCGTCGGTTCCTCCGAAAGGGTCCGCCACATACACGACCACCAACCGAACCTAACGGACGGTCGGTTCCGGTACCGAATCGTTTCGTTCGCCGTCGTCCTACGTACGGTTTCGTGACGTGTCCAGTTTTTTCGACGTTTCCGTTCCGCGCCGGACACGACCGGGGACGCGCGTTTCCACGTTTCCGCTCGTCGACGAATTCCGATCAGGTCGACGTTACGACGCCCGTAAAAACTCCTAATCGTAACCGTTGAGGGTCAACGCGCCTCGCCGAACGACGAATATATATTGTCCGTCGTCGACGTATTATCGGACGACGACGCTTTACAAAAACGCCCGTGCGGCGACGTCACGTTCTCCGCTCTAGGCGAGGAGTATAACACGGGTTTGAACGGAGAACGGTTTTTTACGGTGATCCGGCGGCGCACGTGTAAACGGACGAGAGCGCGCGGGAATCGGCGACGCCGGCCGAGAATTCCTTCGTTCGTTTTCTAAAGGAATTATCCGCCGAGACGTTTCTACCGCGGCGGCGACCGATTTTATCGATTTACTTTTACGCGTAACGCACGACGATTCAGACGCTCGGACGTACGTTTTTACGAACGGATTTTCGAATAGGCGGAATACTGTTGTCGGGACGGTTTCCCTCTTCCGGGCAGAGAGTCGAAGTGTCGAATAGCACGGGGTTAATTCGACCCTAGCCGCGGGATTTAAACTCGCGTTTTCGTGTTTTTTTTTTTTTTAGTACTCGCGTGTCGAGTTCCGCCACCGTCGCCGGCTCGGATTTATATACGCGCTACACACGTATACCATATAAGTGTACCCGGGCGGAAGCTCTACACGTGCGCCCCTGGGTCGAAATATATTCGAAACGGATTGTCGCGAAATCGTGTCGGCCGTCGCGTGATCGTGCGCGGTACACGCGGTGACTATGGAACGAACTTAAAAAGGAAGTGTAGGCTACCGGTTTTCCGACGGCGTCCGGTAGCGGCGTAAGTGAGCCACGAGTTAGGCGGGCGTGACGATACGCGCACAAAAAACTCGGACGCGGTTACGAACGGGACAAACGGCCGTGACGACGAGCCGATCGATCGTCTCTAGATCGTTTCTACGGTTTTCGCGTTCGTGTATTACGGCGACGACGAATATCGGAACGGACGCGGTCGACCCGAACGCGACGTCGCAATACGGGACGAGATGTGTGGCGGGTCCCGTCGGTTCGTTCGGACTACCGTTACGTACGATTTCGAAAACCCGTCGGGTAGCCCGAGAGGGTAGCGCGCTTCGAAAATTCGTAAAAACTCCTGCCATAAAACGACGCTCGTCGTCGTCCAACGCGTGTTTCGACGATTTTACGAAATCGCGTCGTAAATACGCGCCCCCTCCAACGGTAGTTACGGTCGTCGAAAATTAATCGAAACCGCGCGTATATTTCGTTTCGTGTTTTTTTTTTTTTTTTGATTAACGATCGAATAAAACGAAATCGTTCGGTTCGTTTGTTTACGTTTCGGTCGCGTAGTGTAGCAACGAACGGGGGCGTGAAACGGTTTTTTCGTAACGGATTTTCCCGTACGAAAATAGCGTAATCGACAAGACGCGAGAGAAACGGGCGCGTTCTCGACAATACGAATAAGGGAGGGGAGGAGGAAAAAGGTGGCGTGAACGAAGACTATATATGGCGTCGAAAAAACGCCGACGACGGATAAATACACAACGTTCGTTCGGGCGAGAGGTTCTCTACGCCGGTTCGAAAACCTTTCGTTCACTCGATCCGTGGGCTTGTCATAACGCGAATACTCTGTGGACTCATTGCACGCGCGTATCGTTTAAAATCGATTTGCTGGATTCGACGGTAACAAATAGTACTCCCAACGGCGTACACGAACGAATCGATCGTTCGGCGGCGATTTGTCGACGACGTTTTTCGAGAAACTTGACCGTTTTGTGCGATCGACGTCGGAACGCCGCCGAGGCTTGGGCACGAACAAGGTTCCAAAGCTACCGAAAATCACTAGACGATACACGTAACTCGACGAATTTGTTTCTTTCCCAACTTGGTCGTGCGCGCGCGCGTTACGTAACAATTAACCGATGACGGTGTCGAACAACCAGCGGTTGGACAGTTAGTTTAAGTTTGTATCTTAAACCGGCAGAATTTTCACAAATAATAACGAAAAAACGTCGGGCGAAATTGAAAATACTTTACCGTCTCCATTCGTCGTAACGGCGAAATAATATTTCCGAAATGTACTCGTAAAATAACTAACCCGACTGTTCGCTTTTTCTAACGATTCGTAACTTTAAATTACTCTAACTCGATGAAATTGAGCAACTCGCGCGACACGGACCCATTAAACGTACATATTCAAACGACCGTAAATAAAGACGAACTTTCTTTCGAATACCCGGAACGAAATTCGATTCCGACATTTTTTAAAAAGGAAACGACGTGCGGTACTACGCGACACGAAAACTAATCGCGACAATCGATCGGTATTTTCGTTCGAATTTTATATCGGCGCCCGTACCGTATTCGTAGAAGTAAATATTATTCGCACTTGGTGACGATAAACGAAATTGGAAGATTTTTTTATCGCGTTGGCGACTCCTCCGTTCGTCGTAAACGCATCTACCCGTTCGCAATTATCGTGACGTCGAATTTCTTATTTATTTTTAAATTCCGATTCCGTCCGACCGTAGAGCGCGTTCGGTTATTACGTTGTACACCGCCGCGCAAAAAGCCCTAAAAACATTTCGCGTTTCAACGCTTTTAGCTTTGCGAAAAAATGTATTTCCGACGCTTCGCGTCCGCGGAGATTTCAATCGCCGCCGGTGTCCACGTTGAAACGCGCAACACCGTACCTGGCGTACTATTTGTCGAACGTATTGTCCGCGTTTCGACCACTCGAGGCGACGACCATTCGGTTAAAAACGAGCGCGCTTCCTTCGCACCGATCGCGTTTCGCGAGCCAAATATCCCGAAAAACTCGCCCCTATCCCGTCCGGAAACTGGGGAACGGCCGCCGTAAAATGCTCGAAAGCAAAACCGCGCCCGTAACGAAAATAACCGCACGGTCGTGTTTTAGCGGTCCGTTTCGAATAAATATTTGACGTGTAAGTGCGAAGTTTTTCCGTCACGATCGTTAACGAAATACGACGGTATTAATTCCGTACGATTTTTGAACACCGCGCGTCGTGTCCACGTATCGTTATAAACGGACCGTATGCCGGACTACTACCAACTACTACTACGCGCACAGGGTGTACCGGTTCAACGAAGGTCATCGGATTACAACGACGACGGTACGTGGTAAAATTGCGCCGTTATCGTAAGCGCTCCGAAACACGAAAATGACGAACGGGCGCGCGTAATACGGGACGGTGTACGTGGTCGGCGGACACGTTCGTGGACGTTGTAAAACGGTTCTCGGGTTTCCGGAGACGGAAAAGCGAACCGTCCGGAAACGGAGTCCGTCAACGAAAAACAAAAAAAACGACGCCGCGGCGAATGACGGGTACCGGACGGGTGGCCCGATCGAATATTGCCGGGCACGACTGGTGGCGACGAATTTTCGAAAATGTGGGCGGCGAGGCGAACGGGTCCGTCCGTGAACACGACGGCCGTAATAACGCGCAAAATTATCGGCGGATACTTACCCGGTGTTTGGTAGGCGAACGCCGGTGGCGGGTGACGGACGACGGGCGCGACGGAATGGTATAAAAAGGGAACCGTTCGGGACCGTCGCCGCGGTACGCTAGTATATATAGATGTATACACGGATATCAGCTGCGGGCCATAATGGCGGACGTTGACCGGCCAAAGACGTGAACACCGGACGGCGAACAAAACGGGGACGATATATATTAACGAACGACGAACGTCCGGCCGGCGTGCGGGAGAACGAGCGTGTGCGCGCGACGCGTACGGTCGGGGCAAACGGCGGCGCGCGCGCTGCCGGCGGCGCTCTCGCGGACCAGTCGGGCACCGGTGGTGGTCCCTACTGAACGGCGAAACGGAACGAAAAAAACGCGCGAAACCCGTCGCGCGCGCGTTTCGCTTCATATTTCCCCCCACCCCGCGCGCGCGCGCCTGCCACCGCCGGTGTTTCGTTTGCCGCGGTGGTGCGTCGCGTTTGATTTATTGCGCCGCGTTGGCTCGAGGCCACCGGGGCCGTGCGCGGGAGTACTTTTTGCGCAATTCGTTAAATCGGGAAAGCGTCGCGTGACGCGCCGTTACGGAGACGCCCGTCGATATCGCGGAAATCCGACGCGCCCGTTGTCGGCGGCCAATAACCGAACGTTTCGAATCCCGAAAAACCGCGTTTGGCCCGTTCTCGAAAAATGGACGCGGACATTTAACGGTACGCTACCAAATCTGCGACCGCGTTTACCGCGCGAATACCAAACGCGCCGTTTAACGGAAACACTCGAAACACTCCCGTTGTCGATGTCCAAACACGGACGACACCGTTCGCCCAACCGCGATCGCGTTCCGACCACGAAACGCCGGACGCGTGATATTTATATATATTTCCGCAAGTTCGCTCCGCCGAAAACATATTTATGCATCGGGGAGGTAACGAATTGGCGAAATACGACTGGCCGCGGACGTTCTTCGAAGTGTTGCGCCGCGAAAACAACCGCTCGAACACCGGCGACGATCGTACGCCGTAAATCCTACGGGTAAACAACGGTAAACCGCCGGTCGGACGTGGTTACGAATGTTCGTCGTGCCACCGACGGATTCGTGTGACCGTGCACGACCGAGTTATACACGGTTGAACCGCGTCGACGGCGGGCTTAAGCGTTTATTCGCGCGCAATAATTGCGCGGCCGCGACGACGATTTCGTGCGATTCGACCAATCGTAATTACCAATTATTATTGCGGGGCAATAGCCTCGGGTCGTTTTTACACAACGCGCGTCGTGTCCCGGTCGAGTAAACCAATTAAGCGATTCGAAACTATACGCGCCCGGCGCTGATGTACGCGTGTCCGATAAACAGCGGCGGCGCGCGTTGGTTAACGTCGAGCGGCCTACGAAAAACGTTCAAAGACGGACGGACTCGCGATTTTCCCGCCGCGCGACCGTACCGTCCGCCATTGGCGAGATCGTCCGCGAGACGAAAGCTAACACTTTTCGCCGCCGTAATTGGATCGGGTAAAACGAACACGTATTCGGGTATCGGGACGCGCGATGATGGCCGCCTCGGATTACGACAACGACGCGCGGTGTATACAGGGCGCGAAATTCGACGCGAACGCGACGACGACTTTCGTATATTTGTGTTGCGCACCGTCCGTTGAGACGGTCGGGCATTTGAATAACCGCCGTCGGTTGTCATTCCGGTAGTCGATAAGACAAGTAACGCAAAATATTCTACGACTTATAGTATATGCTTATTGCATCAGACGAATGAATCGTTGAACAGGTGTGCTCTGCTAGTAAACGGGATTGGCCCACCACGTACTCTGCAAGTCTACCCGTTGTACCCACGATGTCTCGAAGTTGTTTGTTTCGACGTTCTACGCTCCCAAACACAGCTCGTACATTAAAAATTGACTTTACTCGATGTTTTCCGTATCGCTACTGAACTATGACCGCAAACACCGCTCTGCCACCAGTTGTTGTGCACCGTCCGTGGAGACGGTTCGTGGGTTCGTTCACACGAGTCGTTTGAGGTTGGATAGAGTTGACGAGTCGATTATTAAAATATAATTACGCCTTAACTTTACACTAGTCGTTAGCGCGTCGAGGACTCGACTGACGTCGCACACTTTCGGACTACCGTTGGACGGTGCGACGGCAGGCAGGCAGGAATTCGCCTAAATAGCAATTATTTAGTACTATTCGCGATTGTTTATAACCCACTCGATACTATTTCGCGAGTGTTCGTAACATTTGTTTTCAACGGAATCCGCCATTAGGATTCGGCACGGATGTATACGGTGCCCATAAACCCCGCCACCCCAGCGAGAATTTTCAGGAACAATTCGTTTCTTACGAGATAATTTAGTCGATAATAACGAAAAGCCAAACATATTTTTATACCTCGATACGCGTTAACCTATTAGTGTTTATAATACGTCTTGTTTCGTTCGGGTGGTCCGATTTATTTAAAAATCCCCCCCCCCAAAAAAAAAAGCTTCCCGTCTAAGTACGCCACTGGACGTGGACGCCCCGGCGTTGGAAATCCGCGTATTGAACGTCGGTCGCGCGGTCTACGGCGGTAAACGTGTCGCGATTTCTCGCGGCCGAGAAATCGGTCGTCGCGCCACCGCCAGTAGGACACGGTCGGCGACTGGAAGAGCGGGTTTTCGTTTCGAAAGCGGACCGGACGTCGCGAAACATTCGTATTTAAAGTGGTCGGGTAAAAACGTCCGAAACCGAATCAAACGAACGAACAAGTGGCATCGACGCGTCGGCAACAACGGCACCCTGTACGACGTAGTATATATATACATAACGAACGGACGGACCCTTTTCGCAAACGAGAGCGTAGGTTCTCGTAGGTTCCGATAATGAACGTCAACCAATGGACGGACGACGGGAATGAAAACAAACGGCCGAACGCGTGACGCGTATGTGATCGATCGACCGGAAATATCTTTAAATATTACCGTAACGGCCGAAGGGGTCTCCGCGCACGTTTTCCCGTCCCGCGGTTTCGTTTTACCGCCGTCGGTGTAAACAGGAGCCCGGGGGGGGGCTAAACGTTTTCGTTTCACCGACCGATTCGGAGCTGTCGGCCATCCCGTGTCCACGTGTTATTTCGAGAACACGGCGCGTGACCGAAACGGATTCGCGCTTTCGACGTGCCGCGGGACGCCACGAACAGGGAGTCCCTGTTGTTACACGAATTACTAGCGCGAGAATTAAATTACGCGGCGATATCGAAACACGCGCGAGCGATTCTAGACGGAACCGTCTGGCTCGGAGCGTCGTCCGAGCTCGAGAAGTCCGCCTGACGGCTATACGATTGTGAAAGCTTTCACGGCGGACAGTCAATGGACGTAGTGGCCAGAGAACGGAGCGTCCCGTTACAGAGCATCTCGTACTTTATTCGTTCTTATATATATAAAGTTGTAATTCGATACAACAACCTCATTTATCGTCCTAATACCTATACAGTAAAATGGACACATTGTCGTAACGCTGACATTTTGGTACCGTCGTCCCCTTTTACGGGACACGACGCCGCTCTTGTCGATCGTCCCTGCCGATTCCCGGCTACCGTTCGGCACTTTATACGTCGCGGATAACCGACCCGAACTGATTCGTCGCCACGCAATCGCGCGAATATTATCGACGAAATTGGTCGGTTTTATTTTAGGAACTACGGCCACGATCGCGATAACGTTTACGCGTAGTATAACCAACGAGAGACGCCGCGGGGATTATATCGGTACTGATTATATAAACGGACCACGAACGTCCCCCCCTAATTTCGTTTTAGTCGATACGTTATTATCGTATTTCGGTTAGGAAAACCGTCGGTTATCCGCGCCGACGGAATTCTAAAATTTTACGCGGCAAAAATCGAGTTCTGATAACAACCTATCTCCTGCCATCGTCACCACACCGCGTCGCGGCGTTAACCGTTGTCGCCGAGTTACGCTGGACCGTAGCGAGTGTATATCGATCGGGGGGGGGGGTTATTTCGTCCGTCCACCCTTCCCCTCAGATAGGTCGCGACGGCGTTCCGAATCGGGCGGACGTAATTACGCGGATTACGAGTCCGGCGCGGGAAACAACGAACGGGAACGACGGAACGGAAAAAGAAATACAGGAAATTCCGTGACACCGGCGACCGAAACCGAAGGACGTGAACCGGACCTACGGAACGACCGGCGGTAACGCGGTTCGGTACTGTGACAATAACCGGCGTCGGGTTTTCCAATTACGGACGATACGTATACGGGCGGTCGCCGCGATGACTCGTTAAGGTCATGATGGAACGTACAGCGGCGCGCGCGCCCGTACGACAAAGGGGAGGAAATGGAGGCAAGCGTGGACGGACCAGCGGCTTAGCGACGTGGTGGGGAGGAATGCCGTTCGCGCGAGTTTCTCCGCCACGTAAATGCGTTGTCGGTTTAACGCGACAAGGCAATAAAACGCGACCAAATTGTCTTTCGGAACCAATCCGACGACGATCGTCAACGGTCTTGACGGATACTATATATAGATAAACGAAACGTTATCATTTCGGGCGGTCAAAATTATCCGCCATTTCGTAAACGCGTACGTTCGGCGACTGTTGGACGCGAGACGTACACTCGGTGCCCCGAGTTCGTTTCGGTGTTGTACTTACCCGCGGTTCTGACTGCGGACGAAATGTCGGTAGTTTTCGTTCAAACAATCGTTCAAACGTCGATTGAAATTCGGGCGAGCAGCCACCGCCTCGGGCGAACGGCTCATTGTCGCGGGACCCGAAACGGCGCACGAGTAAAGTCGGAAACGTGCCGGGCGCGCGGGTATTTTACGAAAATAAAACGACCGACGCCGACAAACGAGTACTTTTTAGTGGAGCGCCGCCGACCGTCGAACGGTTTTTATCGGCCGACCGAAATACTCGGCGACTTTCCGCGCGATAACACCCGTACGTCGTCGCGACACTGAAGCCCCGCCGACAAACCGTCGATTCCAAAGTCCCCCCCCAGACGCGATTACATTCGCGCGAACACCCATCCGTTTGTCGTCCACCAAAGCGTTCGTGCGCGCGGTCAGAGACCGTCCGGTTCCGTCCATACGGTTCCCCTACCTGCCGGCGGTCGCCTGTACGCGAGATTCTATTTTATAAAAATATCGCGCCCGGTATAGAGACGGTAGTGTAGACCGGCCGTAATCGGCGCGCGAAACGTGCGACGTTCGGCGGGCTTGTTCGTGACGAAAACGCCTGCTAAATAACGAACGTAGATAATACGGAACGCGTAAACGTGCACCGGACGGAGTGCCGCGCCGCCGTTGTTATTGGCGGCGATCTCGTGGAACGTTACCGACTTTTCGGTACTTGTCGTCGAACGCGAATTCGCGATCGATAACGTGTACGTTGTATATTGTTATTAACAACTCGCCGCCGGTCCGCGACGAAAATAAATCGGCGCCTGTAGCCGGATTTTGAACTGGAGGTAAATTTGGATCCGAGGAACGATTTCCGATCCAAGAACGCCTCCGTAAACGCGTGCCGAACCCGTCGCTTTTACGATTTTAAAAACGCGCGAACAAAAACGCGACGGTTTTAATACCGAAATCAAGCGCCTACGAACACGGACGGAGAAGATCCCGCGCGTCGGCTTCGGTAAAAACCCTCGATATATGTTGAATAGCGTGCCCGTGACTTACCACCGACTCGTGGTCGTTTATTTATTTCGTAATCACCGTTGGTTTTCCGATCTAGCTCACGAACTTACTTGATTCTCGTACCCAGTCGATACGTTAAACAAAAATAAAAGCGCCGGCGTTTTCGAGTTGTACTACGCCGGACGTCGTGTACAATTATCGCGTGCGGATTCCGAGCGACGCGTTCGTTGTTTATTACGAAATCGTCCGGTACGTTTTGTTCGAATACGACGTACGTATAAATAAAAACGAAATACGACTACGCGTGGTCCGGGCAGTATCCGGAACGATTTGGCCGATTTTCGTGTTGTTTGAAATTCTCGAAACGTCATTCTTCGTGCTCGGGTAAACTACCGGGAACGCCGAATAAAACACCGACTAGGGCGACGGTCTTTCTACACGCATAAAGTGTTCGCGGACAAAAACTCGACGGAAAAAAGACTCGCCGCCGCCGCCCCGAGGCCTATAAAACGACGTTACGAAAAACGTGTTTCGGATTTCGATTTGAATACGATAATTGCACGACGATTAGCCGCGGGTATATAACGCGTCGAATCCAATGATACGTACTGTACGTCGTACACGCGCGGTGACGCGTTTTATTCGAAAAATGTGCGGGAATAGCAGCCGTGGAGAAAACGTAATTCGCGTATTACACGCAAACTACGCGTATATTAGCACACTATATAATATTATTATAATATTCGTTTACGTAATTTAATAATAATCTAATTTCGATATATAACCTAAAACAGTAAATCGCGTCTCGATGGATACAAAATAAAAATACGTTCGAATCATTACGTAAATAGGAACAATAAAACGAATTACGCGCGTGTATTTCCTATTTCGTTAGCGAAAAAAAAAAAACGAAACAAGGGTGCTCGTGTACTATACAGTGCGTGCACTTGTGCGCGTCGGGGCCTAAAATCGAACGGGTTACGACGAGTCGACTGGTGTGTGTATTCTCCGAACACATTCGGTGGAACGATTGTTTCGGTTATTCGCTTTTATCGGGCCGTCCGCTCGGCAACGATCGGAAATCGACGAACCCGACGGGATCCAATATCGTAAATGTGAATTTTCACGTCCGTAACAGTACGAACAATTTTAGGTTCTAACGCCCGTTTATGTAAACGTATATAAGTTCGCGTGTGTATGTGTGTAGGTTATAAAAATTTTTTCAAAAAAAATCGCGTTTACGAACAACATGGTATACCGCGAATTATATAAACGTTTTTGCTTGATTCGTTACGGCCACTATTGATAGGCTTAAACAATCGTACAATAATACCTATTAAGACTACGTATATGTATAAATAATAAGACTTACACGCGTAATTAATCGCGCATAGGCAATTTTAAAGGAAATTGTCCAGCGACTTAACAACGTAGGCATTTCTAAGTATACATTATCGTAGCGTGTGCGCTAACCGCTGAAATCGAAAAAATACCGATCGAAATACGTCTAAAATCAATAGGCCATTGGAAGCGGTCGGTATATAGCTCGTAAATACTGTTCGAATTTTTCGGAAACTTCCGAGACGTAAATACGTCGATTTTGTCGTATTTTTCGACGCGTCTTACGGCTACACGTACGTTTCTACGTTCGATACTTACGCGATATATATATATGTATACTTGGAATCGACGTTGAATGAAAAAACAAATTGTCAGCCGACAATTTCGGAGGAGTGCAAAGGCGTCGGGTCAAGTCGCCGACAAAAATCGCGGGCAAAAACGAAAACTCGCCGAAATGAAGACGTCGTAGGCTGTATTCGAAAAATACGCAAAAACCGACCGAGAAAACGAACGTTCCGTAGGTTCTATATCAAAAATACGTATACGGATCGCTTTTTACGTGTACTTATATAATAATAGAAAATACGGGAATAAAATATTGTGAAATACTAAATTACTATATATATATATATATTATGGCGATCCGGACGATTGACTCGATAACTCTATCAACGTTCGACTTATACGGAGTACTATCGTACTACGATCGATTTACGTTTTGTTCCGGCAAGAGTAGCAACACGAAATTTTATAATACTTGTAGGAGCACAGTCTGGCCTGGACGACGAAGTTACAATTCCTGTGCTGTATATCCACGCACTTCGGGTCGTCTGCAAAAGAAAACGTTTTAATTTTCGTCCGCGCCACACGCTTCCGCTAGAATTGATAATCGAAACGCGCGCCAACCTTCGACCTTGAACGACGGTTGTTGCGTAGTGCTGGTGCTTATTGTTGGTCTGTTCTCTCGTTCGATTCGGCTCTCCTCGTCGGTGGCTAACGCTGAAAACGATGCCCGAACAATATACGTTACGTCGTTACGATTATTATTTCCGGAATCCAAAAAGTGTACACGCTTACGCCGGATAGCTACGAATCGTACGGCGTTGTTGAGAATTTTAAACGCGAAAATCGATTTGGCCGTATTTCGAAAACGCAAATAACACATAACGTCCGGTTCGGTTAGAATTTTTCGCTCTCGGAATATTGGATACGCCGCCGAATTATATCGAACGCGAACCAAAAAACGCGCACATTAATTACCGACTTTTTCAACATCCTATACGAATCGAACGATCTCGACGTGTTTTGTCGGAAAATTTCGAATTAGCGTATTATCGACGGCCACAGCCGTTTACAATCGCGTCGTGGTTATATTCCGCTGACAATTTGCCACCTAATCCGTAAGTGCCGCGACAGTAGAGTGTGTAACGACGATCCGTGCAACGTGAATAGTAAGTGTACCTGAATAACCGTTGTCGCATTTGATCAAGTTACACGAACGTCTGGCCGGCGGTCTGTTCGCATCGTCACAGTCCAACGACGGTTTCAACACGTCAGTCAAACATTTCACGTCTCTCTTCTGAACGCCCAAGTCGCACGATCTCGAGCACTGCAAAAGTTAATCGAACGAATGCGACACGGAGGCTACGCGTCCATAACGCGCGTTCCAACTATCGATTTACACGCGGTGTACCGTCTTAACCGATTTCGGTTCGACGTACTAACGTTTTCGTTCATTTATCCCCGCGATTCGAAACGAAATTTACCACCCGGAAACTTTTTTCGATATTCGGTCGGCCATTTTCGACGGTATACGCGAGTGAGTACCGTCGCGTGACACACTACACTACTATTACCGTACACTACTTGTCACGATAAAACCGTAGAGCGCCGTCGGTGGTTACCGATGAACAGGACTGTGAGACAGTTGGGAGAACATTTTAAACGGTATTCGCTTTAGAAGAATAGAAGACGAAACATGCCGGGAGGGGAAGGAAACCGTCGAAATATCGCGCAATACGTCGTTTGTTGTGTCACGTTCCGTATCTCGCGTCTATTTAGAAACGTAATAAACGCGTACCGGCTGCCATTCCGAAGTGAACCAATTGGACTCGCAATTTTCCGTGAAACAAGACATGGACCCGGCCGGCTTTTCCTTGCCGGAACAATGGCTCTCCGGCACCGTTTTCCATTCCTTCTGGTCGTAAGACACGCACACCACGGGTCTCGTTTGATTGCCCCAACCGCACGTTTCCGAACACTGTAAACATCAAACGCCGTCGTAGATTATCGAAAAAAATCCGCCCCGTTCGGGCGTCGCGCGAAATCTCACCTGCGACCACGGCCCGTTGAACCAGAGTCCGCTACAATCTTTGTCGCTCAGGCACGCTCTGTTCGCCTCCGGTTTTACCGACGGATCGCACGCGTTCTCCCGGTCGATGCCCAGCGAACAATACACCTTTCTGGTCTGCGTACCGGCGCCGCACGTTCCCGAACACTGAAAGACACGCGCAAACACAATGGAAAACGTCCACGGAACAGAGACGCCGCCGTCCCTCCCATACCTGCGACCAATCGGACAATATCCACGAACCGACCGCGTTCGACAGAGCCATTGCGCACGGTCCCGCGTCGCAGGCGGCTTGGTGCGCCGGTTTCTCGTTCTGTTTGCACTCCGTGTCGTCGGCCGACGAACAGCCCACCGACCTCGACTTGATACCGACGCCGCATGTCGCGGAGCACTGCGGACAAAACGAATAACCGAAAATTAGCCGCGCTGTTCTATACGACGCTATGCGCGTTGGGGTCGCGTCGGTGGTGTGGTTCCGGTTTAAGATCGCGTCAACAAGTTCTACACGGCACGAACGGACGGTTTTAAGAATTATAACACGGTTAGGTGTCGAAATTAGGCTTAGTTTCGTGTCGGGGGGGTTTTTTTTCGTCGCGTAGGTTCAAAAAATTGAAACGAAATTTTACGACGTATTTATTGATCCCCACATTGTTCCGTAACGTCCGATCGTTGAAATCTGAGAGCTCGAAAAAAAAACAACCGGTAAGGGCCCCGAACGTATTTTAACGGACAAACGTTTAGAATAACAGGAACGGGAAATTATTATTTTCTTTTCCGGAGGGCAAATTGAAAACGTTTGTTCCGTCCGATTCGTCGCTGCGCGATCGATCAAAAACACAAAAATAAAACGAAAACCGCCGACCTTGGACCAAGTGCCGGCGATCCAATGGGCGTGGCCGTGGGCGGACTCGCAGGGTGGTTTTTGACAGGCTTTGGACAAGATGACGTTGGCGGGCATGGGCGACGGGCACGAGGACTCGACCACCGCGTTCATCGTCAGCGCGGAACTGATCTGCTGTTTGCACACGACCCCTCTGGTCTGGACGCCCAGGCCGCAGCTGACCGAGCACGGACTCCAGTCGGTGATGGTCCACCTAAAAGAAGCGTTCCGTTACGTTCGCCCGTCTCGTCGTCACCGTCCCGGTCGCGGACGTGTGTGTTGCCGAAACAATATACGTTCGCAACTCACTGCGGTTCGCATGGTTTCACGTTGCATCTGAGCACTTGCGGCTGCGGTTTGTCCAGCCCGTGGCACCGTTTGTCCGGCACGATTTGTTGTTGCTGGTTGTGTTCTTTGACGCAGACCGTCATGGACGTCTGGTAGCCTGGAGGACGATAAATGAGAGTAGGAAAAACGTCGACACGCCGGATAGTAATTACCGCCAGCCGAGTAACAATAACGACGAACTGGTGTTGCGCGAAAGGCGGACAAAGTAACGGACTTACTAACAGCCGGACGTGTTTTCGTAACGTATTAACGACGATCGAACGAATTTATATGGCGCCGGTTCGAGGACGAATACGAATTTTACGTCGCGCTCGCGCCGAGAATCCTAAATGATCCCATTCACCCGAGACGCTCGGAGCGTCTTTCCTACCGTCCGTTAGGTACAATATCCCGTAAAATTGCCCCGTACGTAGCAGTAAATCGGTCGAGCCCGTGCGGTTCGTCAAAAATATCGCGACGATTACTATTACGGACGCGTTTCGGGAATAGTAACGAATATGGCCGCACCTCCGCCGCACGTTTTTGTACACTCCGAGTAGCCGGTTAACTTCCACGCGAACTTCTTTTTCCTCCCTTTGCTACGCGGTTTTACAGCTTCGTCGCCTATGAATCCTTGGTACTCGGACACCGTCCCGTGCGCCGACTGATCCGAACGGATTTTCCTATTGGAATCGGGAAAAGCGATTATACGTGTCGTGATCGTTTCGAAAGTAAAAACGTACTTGTCCTCGTTTTCGAATTCCGTCCCTCTATCCGACGCGTAGGTTTCCTCGCCCACCGACAAATAGTTTCCTACAAAATAACGCGCACAAATCAATATCGTGTCCGTATCGATACTCCGTTACCCGACACGTTTTAAACACAAAATCGTAAACATTTTCGTTTAACGGGTAAGCGAATCGATACGAACGTTTCGTGAGTGTCGTCGAATGTCTCTCGAAATTTGAAATCGGTCTCCCGTTTTGGCGAGGGAACCAGTTTTCGAGCCAATAACAACCACGTTCGCTAGTGACGAATAATTTCGATAACCAATATTATCAGACGCGAAATTACGATAAACAATCGGTTCGCGGTCGAATTAAAATCGATTCGACGGTAACTCGACTACCGGGTTAACAATGTGGAAAGGACCTTAATTCGAGCTCGATTAATTCTTCGAAATACGAACGTATCGTCAACTATATAGTAACGTTATTTTTTTTTCATATCGACGGCGGTCTGTTGTTTCGAATATCGCATGACCGTTAAACAGATTCTTCTTTAAAACGTTTTTTCGTCGGTGAAACAATAATATTACGGCCATCGCGGTAATGGCGAACGCGCGCGAATACGAATGTGCCGGTTTTTCGTTTTCCGAACGAGAAACAACGCGCATTTTGAACTACCCACCGAGATAAGCGGACATGTGCGAATGGTGTCTGATCAACGGCGGCGCAATCGACTCCTCGATGGGCGCGTCCACAGGCAGCTTGTATTCGTACCTGATCCCGGGATTCGCGTACCTGAACACCAGCTGCGAACGGAAAACGGGTCGAGTGAAGCCTGCGCGCGCTGGGTACGATTTTCGTGCCGAATTTACGCCCTACTTACGATTAGGTCTACGGATTCCGAGAGCGGTCCCGGGGCGAAAATCGTTTCGCCGGAATTACCGCCATTCTCCTTTCGATACTCGAACACCGTGCCGGCTCCTTCGTAGTCTCCCGGCCAGCTATGCGTCCAATTCCCGTTCAAAATGTACGGCCCGACCGTGTGCTTCAAAGCTACGACGAACGAAACAATAATAATAACAACGTCGGCTGAGCCTCTTTTGAACGTATTTCGTTCCGTTGTCCTTGTTTTCGACGAACGCGTTTCTATTCGAACGCCCGAAACGTTTTGAAAAAACGTCGTCTTTCGTATAGGTAACGGACGTGAGCGAATCTAAGCGCGTAGCCGAAATTGGGACGGCCTGACGCATAATTGCGGCCAATATCCCAGTTTGAAAACGGCTAGTACGCCAACAACGACTTTTTTGTTAAATTCGAAATGTTTGGATTTCGGGCGTACGCGGTGGGTGTACTACGTTTACGTACTCCGCAATACTACGGTGTTACGACTGTATCGAGTTTCGACTCGATGGCTGCGAGTATTTTTTTGTACCCGACGGGGTGACCGTGGAATGGTGGCCGTCCCGTACGGTACACGCGTCTATTGTTTACCTATGGTGTTGGCGGACGGTTTGAGTTCGTCGATGGTGACGTTACAAGCCAATTTCGGCAATCTGGTGATCAGATTGTATCCGGCCGGCATGTCTGGCCTAGTGAAAATGCCGGAGATCGAACGGCACGTGCTGTTGTCGCCGCCGCACACGCCGCACCCGTCGAATCGTTTCTGTCCGCCAATCGACCCGTCGCAGCTGACCACCTGAAAACCCGAAAACACGATCCGGTCAACGCGCCCGACAAACGAAATTATAAAAAAAGAAAAACGGAAGCTTATATATAAAAAAAAAACAGAATCCATCAGAAAGATATTCGTCGGGTAGTCGAATACGACGATATGCGCGATCGTTACAGGGGCGTATTTACGGAGGCTCCGCCCCCCCCCCCCATTGGGAACTTCTATTTTTTTTTTTTTTTAATTCTTTT